>CAJVPV010002602.1:0-12754 GCA_910591835.1 Acaulospora morrowiae
GAATAAATATCTGCTGCCGGTGTGTAAGCATGACCACACAAGACTTCGGGTGCAATGTACGGAAGAACTCCATAAATTTCTTTACGTGTTGAGTTTTCACTAAAAAATTTACAAAGACCTAGATCCGCAATACTCAGCCATAGACTATGATTAAATAAAAGATTTCCAGGATGAAAGTCTCTATGAACCAATTTCTTCGAGTGCATTTCACTTAAATCATATGCAATACGACGCAACGAATCTAATTTTAATTCCAAATCCATCTTATAAAAATTTTGGTCCAAGTAATTCCTGAGACTGCCATTTTCTTGAAACGTAAAAACCATCATATAGCATAACGAATCTGGCTGTTGCGTAATTCCATAACACGAGACGGCTTCATACCACAGAATAGAATGTTTCTCAATCTAAAATTTAAAATAATTTATATTAAAATAAAACTATAATTAAACAAGGTTCAATATTCTTTACCTCATTTATAAGATCGTCAACTGAGCTAAGCTTATCTAAGCTTTTTAATGCTACTCTTCGATTAGGATATGATCTAACCCATTTCTTATTGAAAACATCCCATTTTTCAATTTCACCATCTTCCCATGTCGCAGAATACACAGTGCCATATCCTCCTTTAGCGATATATTTGACATCTTGAAATTGTGTATACGGTATCCATTCTAATATATTACAATAATTCTTAGCTTGAAGCTGAGACTTTTGTAAAAATTCGTCAATTTTTTTATCTCCACTTGTCCATTTGTCAAAATCTTGTCGAAAGTGAATTCCATTGCATGGTATGCACCAATTGACTCCTGAAGGTTCCTGGTTGCATTCGGAACAAGGCATATTTGATCTTTTTAAATTGAATTTTCCTACTAAATATTATGTGTATTGCATAATTATGTTACACGGACGCAAAAACACAAATTTTTCTTTACTTAATATGTACAGTATATATAGTATATATATTTTTTTCAACTAGCAAAACCTTACTTAATATACTTTATTTAATTTATATATATATTTCTTGTTACAAGATTTACTATTTATAAACTATTCTAGAGTATTAAGATTACTCAAGACAAATCATTTTGTAATGATTTTATACAGAATCTTCAGATCTTCAGTAAGATTTGTAACACTATAATATTTTGATAAATGGTTTATAATAGTAAGGCAACTTATGCTTATCATGATTACTCCTAAAATAGGTTCACAGAACTTTTGCCATCATCAAAAATTAAATCTGTAATCTTAGTACAGATGTATTAAGTATTTACTAGTATACTATAGTTCCATTGAAATTTTAAAAAGAAGGAATTTATAATCCAATCTAGTTGTATATTGATAGTCAGGCAACTGATACTTACTGATGCCATATCCAGTCTCTAGTTTTAAGATTACTCAAAATGAATTATCTTACAATAATTCTATATGAGATCTCTAGATCTCTAATGAAATTTGTAGCATTATGACATTTGATAAATGGTTTATAGTAGTAAAGCAACTTATATTTACCATGATCACTCCTGAAATACATCTACAAAAATTTTGCCATTATTAAAAATTGAACTTGTAATCTTAATACAAATGTATTAAGCATTTACCAATATATTATGATTCTATTAGAACTAAAAAAGGAAAAAATTTATAATCCAACCTAGTTATATACCAGTAGTTAGACAATTAATGCTTACTGATGTTATATCTAGCTTCTAGTATTAAGATCATTTGAGATGAATTATCTTGCGATGATCCTATATGGGATCTCCAGATCTTCAGATCTCCAATAAGATTTGTAATGCTATGATATTTTAATAAATGATTTATAGTAATAAGGCAACTTACATTTACTATAATTAATTTTGAAATAAGTCCATAGGAATTTTGCTGTCATCAGAAATTGAACTTGTGACCTTGATACAGATGTATCAGATATTTACCAGTGCACTATGGTTCTACTGAAACATATTTTTATTATATAATAATAATATTATTATTATTATAAACAAATTTTGATTAGTTTAATTATTATTATAAGATTTTATTATTGAATTTTAATTAATTATTAAGTTTATATTAATTGTTTAAAGAAGTAAAACTGATTTTGATTTTTTGTATTATGAAAAATTTGTAAATTTTAAAGTGATATAATATTGTATATTAAAAAAATAATTAAAATTTTTAATTAAAACAAGAAAAATATTCAATAATTTTACTTAAATATAATTTTAAAAATAAATTTGTAATATTAAAAATTGTTAAACTCTTTCTCCAAAAATTTGTATTGCTTAAAAATTTCTTTTTTTAGTAACTGACAAAATTCAAAGAAGAAGCAAAACAACAAGCACTCCTGGGAGCTTCTCTTCCAAGGGCAAACCTCCAAACCCCCTCATATTCTTTTGGATATTGTAGTAGCAAACCCAAATGAATGTCTCTTTTATGTAGTATACAAGGAAAGCAACTCAAATATTATTCAAATTACTGAACCAGCAAAAAATATATCCATCCCAACCCTAGCCAACTTCCTCAAGTATTGGATTGTTCTCCTACAAAACCCAACTATCATCAGTAACTCAAATATTACCAATGATCCTCTACTAGTAGACATTGCCTTCATTGCCTTCAAACAAGTGTCAATTGGCTTCAACCTCTCATATTCACACACAATGGCAACACTAACCATCAACAATATGAAAAGCAATATCCAAAACAATCTTAAAGACTTTTTTCAATATCAGGAGAGGAATAATCTTGCCCAAAGCATAAAAGAGACTATTGCTAAGAAAGTGTTAGACAGCAACTTAAATTATACCTTTTACCTGTTCTGAAACCAAGTCAACATAATCAAAAGTGGAAGCAAATTCAATCTCGACAAAATTTAAAATGCACCAATTCACATCCCACCCAACACACCTGTCCAGGATATGGTTCTGAAAATTGGAATCAAATAGAATTGAACAGAATCACATGAGGTTCAGAACACTATTAAAAATGATGGTGGGATATACCCCACCTATTAAATTTAATATAAACTTGAGAATCAAATACAGAATCGAAGAGAATCATTAGGATCCTTAGTTCAGGATGAAGAACTTGAAGACAAAAAACAGACTTCTCAAACAAACTTGGAAGAAAAAAAATTCATATTTCAAATTCCCTAAAAAACTCCAAACAGCTTACCCCCATCAAATGATCAGCTTAATACGAGCATCCCAAATATGGTCAAAATCAGTAGCAATGCAAATATACCCCCTGTAGTACTTAAAAGTTCATATATATTAAGCGTAACAGATGCTGTACCACCAAACAACAGCGATCTTCACAGCCCAAGTGACATGATACAAGTAAATAATCACCACTATGCAATCACTACCAATGACAATTATGACAAATCAGAAAGTACAATTAAACCCACCAGCCCATGTTTGAATAATGATATCTCTATAAAATTATTGAATCAAACAAACTCCATAGGCAACATTAGTTTCCTGCTGGAATTTAATCGCCAGGTTCAAGAAGAATTAGCAAACGCACATGGCAACATTCCTATTGCTCACCCAGACCTCAATCCAGACCAAATAAGAAGAGGAAATATATCAAACAAGGCAAAATGGCCAAATGAAGAGCAAAATCTAATTGGAGACCTGATAAACTCTCCATGTTTATCTTCTACAAATGATTCTTCAGAAAGCCTGCTTCTTATAGCACCACCAAGTGCCAAAGAAAATAGAATAATTAAAATCCTTATGAAGAGTGATCCAATCTTCAATCACTCCATAAACGACCCCTCAAACAATCAAACAATAAACACAAACAACCCTTTCGTTAGCAAACATGATACAATCATTGACCTGGCATCGCAACTATCTTCATGTCGCACCAATGCCAAAGCAGTAGCAGATTTATTCACCAAAATTAATATTACTCCAAAAGGTTTAGTCCAGCAGGAACCTTATTTTGCAATCTTTATCAAAATCTTCCTAAGGGATAGAATTTTCTTCATAGCATTTATCAAGAACGACTTACTTAAAAGAAACCATCAGATTGAATATGAAGCACTGGAAATCAAAGCACATGAAAACTACAAAAAAATCAACAATGTTAACTATATTAGCAGAAGAATCAAAAGAAAAATCAGATGGATCATTAACTCAATCTTGTTTGTTGCGTGCTTTAGGTTCACAGACCTCAAAAAATTTAGATACTTTGAAATAGCACAGATCCTCGAATTTGGATGCAATTATTTTCTTAAAGACAATGAAGACAACCTAGACCATATCAAACTGTTGGACTTAATAAAAAAAATCTTATAAGAACCACTCCCATCTTTGTCAACCAAACCAAAGCTAATCCCTTCTAATATAAACATTAGGCTTCCATGCTCACTCCCAATCAAAAGAAAATCATATCTCTTCTCAGTAGTTGCCATACTAAGAATGCACTATAAATTTGAACAATTGCTTGACTCATACTTCTTTGACTTTTCTCTCCTCCCGGAAGATCCAGAGCATCTCAACAAAGAGACTAAACACCTCTTTCCAATTATCAAGAGGAAAAATCTCAAAGATCTGACTGCAAGAATTAAAGAATTAGCTAAGTTCTATAAAGTTCCTACAAAGTTTCCAAAGACCTATTTCAACTTGCCTTCACCAAAGACACCACTTCCAGCATCATATAAACTGCTTCCAGAACACCTTGCAACTTACTTTTTACACGATCCAATTACAATGGATACTAGAGAACTTATAGGTATCCTAAGAAAGAAGTATAGTCTCAGAACTTTGCCCTTGGACTATTACAAATTCAAAAGACTACTTTCCCACTCCCCAAATCCACTGTTGGATGAACTCAATATGATTATTCCAACAAGAAATAAAGAAGATGCCATGCGACTAATCAAGCGCTTAGAGAAGGACTTTAAGTTCAATCTGCCTCTCGGCCCACTGTAGATTGACCCATTCATATCACAAACCAATAAAGAAAAGCTTCTAATCAAGATTACGGATATAGATAAATCCATTACACTTGAAGACCATATTGATTATTATTCTGATGATTTTTTGTCAACAGTGTGCAAACTATATGAAAGATATGAATTCTGCACCATACCAAAGAACTGGTTCCAGGCCCCTAAGTTATATCTTCCTTTAATAGAAGAACTCAATAAAACAGCTGAGAAAAATCCCTCTGAAATCCAATTCCTTCTGAAAGATGACAAAAACCTATCCTCACTAATTGCCCAACTCCATAAAAAATACATCTTTGATAGACTACCTGAAGAATACATAACTTCTGAAGATCTATCAGAGCCTGGCTTTGATCTTGTCCTCTTTATCTACTAATATGAATATACCAATTAACTATAGTCACTCTTTAACCCCAAATGCAGAACAAACTATTCTATTATCAACACTCCTCTTCAAAACAACAACACATTCCCTCAAATTAAAAATTTACTCAATATCACTACTCTAAATGTTCAAGACCTAAACAATAGAAGCAAACTCACAATACTAGTATAAGATCTCAAGAGCGAAAAAACTATCATGTGCTGTTTAGAGACAAAAATCTCAAAAAACAAACACCTTCCGAAAAAACCAAATAGCAAGGTAAAAATTGCCAACAAACTATAAGATTCATCAAAAAATGGCGCCTGCCTAATTCTAGGCAAAGATTTATGCAATCATATATTCGAAACCTATACTGAAAACAAATATTGGTATGCAGCTCACTTCAAGTTCAAACCAAATATCAACCTGATTATCACCACTATTTACCTACCCCATAAAAGAGAAGAAAGGAACATAGCAACACAGTTTCTAGTCAAATTCATAAGAAGGTTCAAAAAGCCAGCACATCAAATAATGGCAGGAGATTTCAACATATATCTATTCAGTACACCTGCTATAAATGCTCTAACAATTAATCCCAAAAGAAGAATCTATAACCACATGCAAGACTAGATCGATATAGTTAGAACTATAAAGAAATAAGAAGAATTTATACACATAACAAGCTCTAGTGCATCAAGAATTGATCAAATTTGATGTACCAGCCACCTAGAAGCCAAAGTTCTAGACACAAAAACCTTCAACTCAGACTTAATTATTATAGATTACAAGCAAGTCCAAGTTATCTTTGATTGGTTCGAATACAAACTGTCAGCCTCCGGTTGTTAAACAAAATTTTTTGATTGGAAACAAGCAACAAATCACCAGAAATCCAACTTTAGAGAAGAAGTCAAACTAAGAATATCCATATCAAACCACATTACATGGTTTACCTTCAATAGTATCCTAATCAGTGTAGCAAGAAACAACCTTCCCCTGATAAAACCACAACTGCACAAGGCAAAAGGGTATAGCCATTTCCACTATTTCAAAACAATCAGGTGAATTAAAAACATAATCTCTAAAGAAAAAAGAAAAGATATAGCAGGATTAAGCACAATTACCCTTCCAAAGTATATTACACTTATCCATCAAAAAATCTACAAAGATGTACCAGTTACTATCAAGTCATTAAACCAGGCAAGAAAAATTCTAATTAAAGAAAGATTATATAATATTAACGAGCAACAATCAGATCAAATTTGCAAAGCCATCACAAACAATGTTATTAAATTCTGGGAGAAACCAAAAAACTTCATAAAAAAAACTCTAGGTGACTTAAAACCTTCGCTGAATCTTAACATCATACAAGATGAAAGCGGAAACCTAACTGATAACCCTGATCAAATCAAAAGAATCATAAACAATTATTTCAAAAGAATACTGGCCAATAGTAACTTCAACCTATCAAACTTCTTATGAAAGAACTTATATTCCCCAATTGAGTTAATTTCAGAAGAAATCTACCAAATATCTTTAATCACGTTTAATACCATAGCAAATAAAACATCAGGCTTCTCAGGAATTACTTACGAAATGATAGACTCCTTGGAGAAAAACTCCAAGAAAACACTTTTACAGCTCTACAATTCCATACTTGAGAATGAACAAATACCAAAAAATTGGAAAAAATCAACAATAGTCCTCTTGCCCAAGAAAATCATTTGGTCATGCAACATTGCAGACACTAGATCAATCTCATTAATCGAATCAACCAGGAAAATATTTACAAAAATTATTAACATAAGAGTATCATCAATCCTTCTCAAAAATAATATTCTGTTCCAAGCCAACTTTGCCAAATTAGCAGAGCAGAGCACAATGGAGCCCTTAACAATTACAGCTTCAATTCTTAACACAGCTATCAATTTGAATAACGAACTCTGGATCTCTTCATTTGACATTGCGAAAGCTTTTGACTTAGTAAATCTTAACAGTCTTGAAGCAACCCTTCAAAAAATCAAATTCCGAGAAAATTAACCAACATATTTCATAATCTTCTCTATGACTGGCAACTTACAATTGCAACAAACTTTGGCAAGACAGAAGAGTTTAGTGTAGCAAAAGAATTAGATCAAGGGGAAACCCTATCACCACTACTGTGAACGATCTTTTATAATCCAATGGTCTCAAAGGTTATAAGTTACCAAAAACACCCTCTAATTCCTTTCAACATTCTTACATATATGGATTATGTGCTGCTAATAGCAGAGATGATGCCAAAGCTTCAGCAATTTATTAATACCTTTTGCTCATTCCTTACTCTCAACAAAATCAAATGTAATACAAGCAAGACTACTCTTATCACAACTCTAGATGATAACAATCACAAGAGAAGTGCTTCTTTAAAAGAACTCAATGCAACAATAAGGCTCTTGCCACAAAAAACACTTCTGTAATATCTTGGAAACTACTTCTCAGGCAATTTTACAGACAATTCATCAAAGCAAGTTCTTATAAAAGATCTGAATCAAATCATTACAACATGCAGCAGACAAACCTGGAATGGACCAATAACCAAACAAGTTCTAGATTGGATAATACCAAGCAAACTTGATTATGTTCTTCACTCAATTACACTGTTCAAACAAGAACTGTTAAAATTGCAAATCAAAACAAACAATATCATCAAAACAAAATTATGAATAGAAAGAATCATCTTAGACAAAATTATATACTCTCAAGCAGGACTTAAGTTCTCCAACCTATCAGACAGACAAGAACTTACTACATCAAAACTCCTTATTGCGAAACTATGTAATCCAAAGACCAGAACAGCTATAGACACAGAAATAAGATCGATACAAGCCAGGCAGGTAATTTGGCTATGTCCTTTGTGTTATCTTGAAAAATTCCAAGAAAGCTGGATCACCAAAGCAACCTTTTGGTGTAAACTATACAAATTTCCAGTCTGTCCATCTAACTACATATACAACGATCCAAATGGCAATTACTTTCTAAGCCTCTTCTTTTCCTTCAAGAGTAAAGCTCTCACTCGTCAAGCACTAGGACTATGGTTCTGAAAATTGGAATCGAACAGAATCGCATGAGGTTCGGAACACTATTAAAAATGATGGTGGGGTATACCTCACTTATTAAATTTAATATAAACTTGAGAATCGAATACAGAATCGAAGAGAATCGTTAGAATCCTTAACTAGGACTTTATAGAAAAAACATTAAATTTTGCAATGACCTTCTGGTATTCCAGTCAAATCACAAGCTAACATGGCATGAGTTCAATACAAACTTGGGCTCTACTTCCAAAGGTCTTATTCCAGCCTGGTTTCTGCAAATAAATGTTCCTACGTAACTTCAAGGCTCCTCTGCTAACATATCAAATCTCAAAACCAGATTTTGGGCTACTCTAGTCAATAACCAAATCACTTTCATCAAAGCCAGATACAATTGAAACATCAATCAATCCCTTGTCACAGGGGTTTACTACACAATCAATGCAAACAAAGCCCTTAGTAAATGCCAGTGTTACAATTAAGCAGAAAAAATTTTAGTTCTTATCCAAGGAGCCATGACTCTCTGGACTTATCAAAAAAACAACTAACCATATCTGGCCAATACACTTGAAGAGATACAAGTCCAACTACAAACCACAACTATAATGTTCTCCTCCTCAATATTGAAATTAGCTTTCATGAATCTATTAACAACCAATTATACTTGAATACAAATACTATTAAAGATATTAAACAGATTCTTGACCTAAAAAGACTTTTTAATATAATAGATATCGAAGCAAAAAACGAATTTGTAATAGCAAAAACAAACAGCTCAGCTCTTATTTTTTACTCAGAACACAAGAAACCAATAAATATTCTCTTAGCTCTCACAAGAATCCTAGCAGTAACCAAAGATAACACGTATATAACAATTAATACCCCAAAGACCATCAACCTTCAATCACCAAACTATACCAACTGGAAAGTTAAAACAACCTACAGCTATATAATCGATTGTATCAACACATTATATAGCTTAAAGAAAATCAGAATGCAATTAAACAAAGGCAATAGTATTGTCAACATATAAAAAAATGATTTAATAATTTGTATGGACAATATAATTGAAGGCAATAATTACATAACAAGTCTTAGGATTAAAAACAACTGGAGTTATAGCATCACAAATTGGATTAAGAAAGTACAGCAAACATATAGAACAGCCAATATTATCAATAATACATTAGTAAAAGCCAGATGGAACCAAGCATTACAAACAAAAACACAGTAACACCTTATCTTAGCAAATAATTTATTAATCAAGAAAAACAAATATAGTCTTTCTTCGTTACTTGCATTCAGACACAAAATCTTGAGTGGAACTCTTTCAACCAAAGTACTTCTACATAGTAGATATCCAGAGGTATACAAAGATAATCTATGCCTTAGATGTTTAATTACACCTGAATTACAAGAACATATTTTCGCATGTTACAAAAACATCGAAACATATATAACAATTAAATAAAAACTGAATTCAAAGATTACTAAACTTATAAACAAAAGCCCCTTATTATCTCAAAATATAGCTATTGAAATCAACAAAAAATCTAACCCAAAAGAACTTACTTGCGGAATTACAAATCTAAAAGTGCAGGTGTCAAAAAAAAAGCATGCGAAAATAATTAACACAATCCTAAAACTTTTATATGATCTAATCTGGCTCTCAAGATCTGCAACAGCAAATACTTTTCCAGCTTCAGGTATCAAATAGACTCACTCCACAATCAACACACATAATAGAACCGATACTCATTAACCATCCAGTCTTATAAGCCAAAATTTGCTGGATCATATAATACTAATTATGAATTCGCAATCTATCAAGTCTACCAACCTACTTCAATCTAATGATCTCATCTCAACTCTGGAAGGGCATTGACCATCCAGCACTACAACTAATCTAAATTATATTAAGTGTAACAAGAATAGTTATAGTTGTATCATAGATAGATTAATATTAATTTATGTTCTTTAAAATGTAAAGATATTTGATATAATCAGTGTATCAATATATATACTTTAATAAAGTTTCGCATCTAATGCTCTTTTATAATTAAAAAAAAAAAAATTAAATTAAAAATTGTTATAAAAATAATTTTAATAAATTTTAATAAAAAAAAAGTATATAAAAACAAAGTTATAAAAGAAAATTGTTATAAATTTTTTTTTATAAAATTAAAAAATAAACAAAACTCATAAACTTGTTTAACTTTTGATTAAAAGTTTTATTTTAATACAAAAATAATTTTTAAAGTTCTTATATTTTTAAGCTTATAATATAAATAATATAAAATAATAATAATAATAATAATTCTTTAAAAAAATTAATAATAAATATATAAAATTATAAAAAAATCAATTTATATATTAAAATAATTTTAATTTTTTTTTTTTAATGTATAAATATTATTTTTTTATTTATAAAATTATATATATTGTGAAAATGACGATTGCCAAAAGTATGTCAATAGTAGTTGAGCAACATGGTAAGCCAAGAGGCATGTGTTCAACTTTCTTAATCAAAACTCCCCTTGCGTTTGAATATACAGACTGGGCTGTACTTCATCCTAATTAAACCCCGATCCGCTCCTTTCAATGGTGGTTAGAGCTCTAGCCTAGAATATCTCAATCCGGTGCAGAGCCTAATTGGTTTAAAAAATAACCAGCCGCAAGTGATGAGAAGGATCAAAGTCTTGTGTAAGACCAGTTAAAAGTAACAAGAGTGCGATCTGAGATCTAGACGATAAAGTGAGGAGGCACCTAGACTAACCTCCTTAATCAAGACACCTCTAAGCAAAACTGGACCATATGGGTTAGGTAGTTTAAACTAGTGGTAGGCATTCTATACCCCATAGGTCCCAGCCTAGTGTCACATAGTGAAATCGTTAAGCAATAGGTTCCTGGATGCTAGATGTAAGGGGGGGTATGGGGGATAATCTGTATAGAGTATATAATGTACTGACTTGTATGAGTTCTTAACTGCAACTGTAAAATTGATATAAGGAATTTATTAATAAAGAAGAAGCAGTCACCGCACTTGCGCCTTATAAAAAAAAATAAAAAAAAATAAAGAACTGATGTTTATCAAAAAAAAAAAAAGAAAAGAAATTCATAACCTTATACTAATGTTGCTATTTTAAGACATATAACTTTTCTTCATCATTCTTTTTTTTCTCTTCTTTTTTATAATTCAAGACATTAATCATCACCTTCTCCAAAATATTAATATTTTTTTCTTTGTCTAAATAGTAATAAAATGAACTTATATTTTAGTAATAATAAATAAAGATCAAAAGCTATTAAATTATATCTTTAAACCTCTTACCATTACTTTGCTTCAAGATATCTGCAATAATATAAACAGATTTCATTAAAGCTATGTCTTCCATGCAAAAATTTAATTTTTTTTTTTTTTTTTTTTTTTTTTTTTAATCATAAAAAAGCATCAGATGCAAGACTTTATTGATATATATTGATATCCGAGTTACATCAAACATCTTTACAAAATAAATCTGTAAATTAATGCTAACCTATCTACGATGCTAACTATTACTACCTTTGGCACACTTGATGTGCTTTAGATTAGTTCTAGTGCTGAATGGTTAATGCCTTTCCAGAGCTAATATGCAAATTTGCCAAATTACATGAAGGCGCTGCAGCTACAATCCTCAGGTTGGCCTCCAAACTCATAACTTGGACTGGCGCTTGTTGATATGTAGGTGGCACTACACGTGAAACAAGGAGAAGAAAATAGAGATGACGTGCTTTGAAAATAAGAATAGTGTTGTTGATATTGTAGGTGACTAGTGAGAAAAACTGATCGTGATAGGAGTAAGTGGCTTGGATTATTGATGTGGTAGTGTTGCTGATGGTTAAGGGCTGAATAAGACATGTAAAAAGCCCAGTATTTTCACATGAATATGGGGAGATTGTTGTTACTTGGATTGGGGAGATTGACGGAATTGTGTAAATTGTTGATGGTATTGTTGGGGCAGTATGGTGTGGGGTAATTATTATTAGTGTTGTTGTTGTTGTGGTTGGGTAAATTGTTGGGGTGGTGTGACGCAAGGTTGGTGCTGTTGTTGTTTGAAACCGGTTTGGACTTGTTTGGTTGTTGTAGTACTGTGTTGTTAGTTTGTGATTGGTTGCTGAGGAAGTGTTGATTGTTTGGAGAGGTGGAGCTGATTTTGGTTTTTGTGTTTGAAAAAAATTTTTTTGTGTATGGTGGGTTGGCGCAATATTGTATGCCAGAAGAGAAATAGTTGATAGAGTTAAGGTTGAGTTGAAACAAGCAAGAGACCCAGAAACTTTGCTTGAGTATGATTTAAGAAGTGAATTTGTAGT
>CAJVPV010002603.1:0-12752 GCA_910591835.1 Acaulospora morrowiae
TTCTCAAAAATAATTGTATTATGACTCAATTATTTATATGTTTTAATAGTGACTCAATTAATTGTATCAAATAATTGTGTCAATTGGATCAAGGATCTATGAATTTCAGCAACATGTATAGTTAATACTATACAGTAATAGCTTAGTGAACCTACTCCCTTGTAGTGAAATAGTTAATAAATAGCTAAATCATGTAGGCAATACGATGGTCTTGATATTAAGGATTTAAGGATCATGTACAAATCTAAATTTATTGACGGGTGTTCTGCAATTACAAGATAGTTTGGCTTTAGTATAGTATTATGTATATTGTACTACTGTTTTCCAAAATTGAATGAATAAATGCAACTTTTGCAGTCTGATAAGAGGCAAAAAAAAAATAAATAATTGGTATTGTTTATTAGAAATAGTTGAAAATTTAAGTGAAGGTTCAGAAAGCTTAATTTGAAGGATATAATTATTAAGAAGTCTTTGAAAACTAAAATGTTCTCTTGGTTTTTGAATTTGAATTGAAAAGTTAGAATTATTAATAATTGGTAATTTAATGTTGAGATTGTTATTTATAATGAAGTTTGCAAGTATTGACAAGTCGGGTAATTGGAGTTTTTTAGAAATAGTAATTCAAAAGTCAGAAATTTTATCAAATAAAAATATTTGTAAGCTTTAATAATATTTTTTCTAAGATATTTTTTGTTCAAGATTGGAAAATTTGTTTTTGCAGTTTTGTTTACTTCTTCAAATTTTTGTAGAAGAAATAGCTTTATATCTAAGTGAAATAAAATATCAATACAATTCTTGAGAGAGAGGAGTAACAAATAAATATTTTTTTGAAAAAGTTTTGAGAAGAAAGAAATCTAAGTGGGATTAGTTATTGGTAAAGAAATGTTAATATCAAGATTAAGTATTTTGCTAGTTGAAGAGAGAAGTTTTGTTCAAATAAAGAAATAATTATTGAATAATAGATTGAGAAAAAAATAAGTTTTGCAGAGAAAAGTTGTTAATTTATAGATAATTAATATGCTATCTCTTGGGTTGAAAGAAAAAAGATAAACATATTTGGGTTCAAGTAAGTGATATATAAAAAGGAGAGGTTTTTTGGGAGAATGAAGTTTGAAATAGGAGTCAAGTAGTTTAAATAGTACTTGGTATTCCTTACAGAAATATTTTTTATAATCAGAAAGTTTGGATAATTCATTTTTTTTTTGATAGAAAAAATAGTTTTGTATTTTGTTAAAAGCTCATTGAGGTTGTCAGGAAGTTAGGAGTTTGATTTAAAGTATGATATAGAGAGTTTATCAAACTTGTAATAAGAGTAAAAAGTACAGAGTATTTGGATAAGATGAGATTTGTCAGTGATTAGAAAATTGCATGAAAGTTTAATTTTGATTTGAGATGAAATATCATTTGGGTTTTGTGAGAGATCAGAAAGAATTTCATCAAAGTATTTTTTAAGAGTTTCTTTGAGAGATATATATTCAATGAAAAAGAATAGTTTTCTAATAAATAATTAATAAGATAGGAGAGAATACTAGCTAGTTCATAAAAAGAAAGATTTTAGATATTTATAGTTTTAAGAAAGATAATAAAGAGGATAGTACAAATTATAACACAAATTTTTTTTCTAGTTTCAAAATAAATAAAAGAAAGGTTGTATTTGTTTTTATACTTTTTTTAAAAATCTTTCTCAATATTGATAAATTCTTTTTGATAAAAAGAAATTATGTGCTTTTTGTTTATGAAGGTACTGAAGAAAATATGTCCTTGTATTTGAGTTTGCTGATAATTGCTTAAAAGAAGTATGAGAGGTATTTGGGTATCTTACAGATTTTATTGATTGTTTCAATAATGATATTAATATTATTGGAAGTTGTTAATAACTTTTTGGCTAATTGTTCAAGGCTTTTTCTAAGAATTTTGTATTGTTTAATATCTTTAATTTGTTAAAGTTTAACTTGAATTTAGTTTTTAAAAGACAATAACCAGAAGACAGTTTAGTTAGAAGGATTTGAAAAAGATTGATTTTTGAATTAGTGGATTGAAAAGAGACTTAGAGAGTTCGTAAAAATTAATAATGTCATCAACTATTATGATGCTTGATTGGTTGGTTAGATAGATTGTATTAATTTCCATATTGAGACTAGAAAGAAGATTTGTAGAGATGAAAAGTAGTACAAGAATACTTATAAAGTTATTATTTTTAGAAATAGGTAAATCAAGATTAAAGAGTTTCATTGATTCATCAGGTGTTTCACTAATTTCTATGGGGTTACCATATTGGAAGGAGGAAGAGATAATAGACAAAGAACTTATATGTTTATGCATTGTGGCTTTTGATTAATATTTCTTTTTAGGAGAACAAAGAAATGATAAGCAGATAATCATTTTCAGGGATGAGCTAACTGGGATTTTTGCAATTTCTTGTAAAAGAGAGAGAAATTCTTGAAAATAATTATAGAGTTCAATGTTAAGTTAAATTTTTTTCATTTTTTCACTATGTTACTGATGTATTGGAAGTTAAGGGAAATATTTCTGGTATTAAAGAGTAAGATATCAGTTTGAGAGAGTTTTTCATAATTCTTTTTTTATATTATTTATATTATAAAGTTGAGAATACAAATATAATTTGTAGTGCCTGCTTTAATGATTTTCTCAATGTTTTTTTTTTTTTTTTTAATTGCAAATAAGCATAATATGTATAATTTTTATTAAACTTGTATTTATAATCAGTACATAAATAATCTTTACATTGAGTAAGTTAATTGTAGCCTATTGCAACAACTTAGTAGAACCAATTTACACTATGTGAGTAGATTAGACACTACTAATGCTGAATAGCTTGTGCTCATTCAGAACAATGATATAATGTGAAAGAGAATATAAGTTTGTTAGTATTTAAATAATTAGCTTCTAATATGTTAATAATGGTTGGGAATACACTATCGATATTTTTTGCCTGGAGTTGAGTGTTTGTTGCCTTTATTTTTTTCCAAGCTATTCTGGCAGAGGGTGAGGTGATTGCAATTTCAGATCTTTGTTTTCATATTTTGTAAAGGAGTTTTAGTGATTTATTTGAAATGTGATCTTTGTTTTTGGTGATGGTTTCAAATGGGGGTTGGTAAATACCAAGGGTTATTTGAAATATAAGCTGGCCAGTAACGGCTGTAGTACTAATTGATTGAGTGTAGGATTAGCCCTTGAGATGTAATCTTGTTGACTTTGTTGAATTAGGTTGATGAGCTTGGGTCTTTTTTTGATAATATACCTATTGCTATGTAAACAGCACAAGAAGTGACTAAGAGTTTCTTCTTTAATATCACACCTTGGGCAGATATTGTTAGGATAAAGTAAGAGATATCTCTTATGAAGTTTGGATCTCGTGGGAAGCTAGTCTGCTAGAAGTTTGGTTTGAAAGGTAGAGAGAGATCTGTATTTAAGTAGATCACTTTTCCTAAGCTTTTTGTTAGCATTAATAATGTTCTCAAATTGGTCGAATGAGGTGGGCTTGTATGTTGCCAATTGGCTGAGGGTAAAGTTATAAATATTTGAATAGAGATTCACAAATTTGATCCAATGGGTTATACTTGTTGCATTAGCATTGTTGATAAGAGATGATGATGAGAAAAATATGTGTGGCATGGTTGGTAGAGTTAGGAGAGAAGTTGCTTGGGATATTGGTTTGGTGATGAGTTTGAGCTTATTCCATATAATGGTTAAACTTTTGAGTATGGTTTCTCTGTTGATTCTGTTAACAAGTCTGAAGAATGGGACTATGACTTGTCTGTTTATGTATTTTGGGATGTGAAGGTCAGATTTGAATGGCACTTTGCAGACTATGTGGGCGTTAGACCTGAAGTTGATTACCATTTGAAGAAGAATTGGCCAGAAAGTTACCCAGATGTTGGAATTATTGGAATAGAAGAGTAGGAGGGTGCTGGTTTGGATGTCAATAACATTAGAGTATATGATAATGATGGAATAGATTATTGGCTTATTATTAATTGAAGATGATTGTATTATTAGGTGGGGAGTGTACATGGGTATGGGGTAAGAATTGAAGTCAGTTCATCAATATTGTTGAGGAGTTCATGGTAGTTATTATATTTATGGTCCAAGTTGATTTGAGTTCACTAAGATACTTGCTCTTGAGGCATGGTTGTGTTAGGCAGGAACAAGTAGTAATGTATTTGTTGCCTAGAGCAAGAACATAATGTCTTCTGGTGAGTGAGAATCGAATTATGGCATTGCGTCTCACTTTGATGAAGCTTAGATAATTATTTTTCAAAAAGCTCCAAAATCTGGGACTAGAATTTGGTAGGAGTAAAGTGTCACTGATGAGTGGTGGTGATATGTTTGTTAGACTAGTAAACCAATGAGATATGGGCCTTTGGTGATAAAGCCCTTGTGAGTGTGAAGTTCTTGCCAGGTAAGTTTAAAGGACTTATTGAAAACAAGTATATTGGGAAGGATTTTGATATTAAAGAAGAAGAGGAACAGGACTGTTTTTTTACTGATTTTTGTGAGCTGACTGATTAAGACTTTATAGTTGGGCATGTTGAATGGGCATGGGTTTGGGCAGATATTGATATGATATTTGATGGCAATTTTGGCTGCTTGTATTAACCATGAGTTTTTGAATAACTGTGAGAAACAAATGGGACATGACCAGATAGCATATGCGGCTTGTATTGATTCAATTTCACATTTGGTAGACTGGAAGGTTGCTGGGTTGGCCAGCTTTGTAACCAAGAGTTTGGTTGCTATAATATCTCTTCTATTCTGCAAGTTGACTAGATCTAAATCTGCTTTGAAGTGGGTGATCTTGTTAGAAATTGTTTGCTTGATACCAAGCTTTGATTTTGTTGCTTTGTTGAGTTTGGCTTGAAGAAAGTTTATTTCATTGTTTGTTGCAAAGGAGATATGCGTGGCATATTCCAGTTGTGCAGGGATGATCCAGTGATTTTTTCAATGTTTTTTTTTTCTTTTATAATAAAAAATTAGTTAGGAAAGTTTGTAAGATTAGTCATAAAGAGAGATCTTACAAATTCTGTTCTGTTAATTGTATTATTGTTAAAATCCAGAAAATAAATTTGGAAGAGTTGGTTCCAATCCTAATGAATAGTAACTTGTAGAAATTGTTTTTTGTTGCTGTTTGTTGTGGAATGCTTCATGTTGAGAGTTGGTTAGTAGTTGAGTACACTTGAGAGTATTAAGAGAAAAAATATTTCTTAAAAGAATATTATCAAATAAGAAAATTTTCAAGTGAAAAATTGATTGATAGAAAGAGTTTTTATTTGGATTTTCTAACATTTGTAAATTTATTGAGTCAAATAAAACTTAATGTTTTTTTTTAGTTTGTGTTAATTATAGATTGAGTTTAAAATTTAAATAAATTCAAAAATATTTTGATTAAAAAGTCTTGTAAAGTTAAATTTTGAAAAAAATATGATGTGATAATTAAGAATAGGTTCCTAAATTATTTAGCATATAAAATTTTACAGATCAATTGTTTCTTCAAAAGGGAAATAATTATTTATTCATTATTTTAATAGGAATATAATTCAATAAATACTTAAATCAAGTGGCCTAAATTGAAAAAAACCTTTGTAAGTAGTTTTTTTTTGACCTTATATTAAAAAAAAAAACTTTTTTAATAGTGAGAAACATTTGAATTATATTCTTATCTTTAATTTAGAGACCTATCTTTAGTAATGATAATATTGAACTAAGTCTGATAGTTAAAATTTATAAAGATTTTCAAAAAAAATCTATAAGCACAATAGTCTGATTTCTTTGATATTTAAGTTCTATTAAGGTTTTTTGCTAATTAGAAAAATATTATATTTTTTTTTCTTTAAAAATTGTTTTATTTCATAAAATTTGATTAAAGAGTTTGCAAAGAGTAAAAGTAATTGCTTTTTGCATTTTTTTAATCATTAGATATATTATGTTTTAAGGAACCTAATGCTTTGTTTTTTTTTTTAAAAAAAATTGCAAATAGATATTAAATGCAAGACTTTTATTAAACAAGAGTTTATTGCCATTACATTAAAGATGTTTACATAAGTAAGTTAATCCTAGCCTATTGCAACTTTCTGTTAGCACTGGTTTACACCAAGTAGGTGGGCACATGCTAACAGTATTGAATGGCTAATGCCTATTCAAAATGATGATACAATTGTGGAAGTAAAAATATTTTTATCAGTTAGGTTATTGTTAGTCACTAATGTATTAAGTATTTTATAAAAAGTCATGTTATTGTTTTTGGTACTATGATTGGAATCTGTGACTGAAGTTTTTTTCCATTTAACTTCTGAGATTAGTGATGTGGTGGCTGTCACTGATCGTTCTTTCCAGACTTTGTAAAGAATTTTAAGTGCCTTGTTTGACATGTCACCTTTATTGTTTTGAATTTTGTCTAGGGGTGATTGTAGATTTTCAAGTGCAAGATTCATTATATCCAATGTTAATAGTGATACAAACGTTAGTAGAGGTCTGTTTTTGGTGTTTGCTTGATATGAGCTTTTGTTTAGATAATCTATGAGTTTTTCTTTTTTCTTTTCAATTGTTTATTGGACATGAATGCATAAAAAAATATGCACTTGGTCCTCTAGGTAGGCTTTGCATCATGGACAAAGATTACTTTCATATAGACTTGGGTATCTTTTAGAAGTTTGATTCTTGTGAGTAGCTGATTTGCAATAAGTGTAGTTCTAAACACTAATAGACTTCTGAATTTCAATTGGTCACTTTCTCTAAGTTTTTTGTTGGCACTGTAAATAAGTTCTAATGTAGGTCTTGAAATGGTTTTGAAGGTTGCTGATTGACTTAGGTGAATATAAAAAAAATTGGTATAATAGTTGATAAATTTTATCCAGTGTGTGATGCTGATGGCATGTGTGTGGTTAATTAGAGATGAGGTATCGTATATTTCTGAAAATATTTGTGGGATTAAAAGACTGTTAGTAGGATCTGGAGGTGAAGGACTTTTGTATTCTTTTTTTGTAATCTATTCTAGTATTGTGTTTTTGTTATTCTGCTGGAAATTTATTATTCTGATATATTTGCTGTATAGGATTTTGACTTGATGATTAGTGTATTCTAATATTTTTAAATTCGGTTGGGTTTGTAGTTAGCATCTGATTATTGAATTGGTAGGGGCTTCTTGTATAGTCTTTAATAAAACAGGCCAGAATCCTGTCCACAGATTGACATTTAATTTGTAAAGTACATTAGCATTTGGTTTTTGAATAATAATTTTTTCATTAAGAAAGAAGATGCTAGTTGTTATGGGTAGTGGTAAGGTTGTGGGAGATTTGGTTATTATAATTTGTAATAGAGGATATAAAGAAGTAGAGAGAAGAAAGAATAGTTCTTCAATATTGTTCAGTAGAAATGGATAATTATTACGTGTTGTTATCCATGTTGACTTGGTGTTGACAAAGTCTTTTTCTATAATGCAAAGTTGTGTGTTACAGGAACACTGTTGGATTTTTTTGTTAGGTAGGACTTGGTAGTGCTGTTCTTTGACTATTTGTTATTGGGTTGCATTTCTTCTGGTTTTGATCAGGTTAACTGTTCTGTTGTTGATGCATGCCCAAAATTGAGGTTTTGGATTGGGTATTGGGAGTGAATTTTTTACAATTGTCTGATTTGTTGATGGTATGTTCTTGACCAGTTTGGAATGGAGCCTGTGGATATGTATCTTTTATGGGTATGAAGCTCATCCTATAAGAGTCTGTTGTTAGTGTTATACACATAGGTGTCTTTGATGGTTTTGATGTTTGTGTAGAAAAGAGAAAGTGCTATGAATTTATCAATACTAGTAATAAGCCCAATAGAAAAGTTGTAATCTGAGATTTTGAATGGGCAAGGATAAGGGCAAATATTAATTTGATATTTTTTAGCTATTTGTACAGTTAGTATTAATTAACATTCTCTAAAGTAGTATGGGTTACAGATTGGACACGTCCATATGGCATGTGCTGCCTGAAGAGACTTGATTTCCTCGATGAGAGAAGTGTGAGTTTTTTTGTTAGTGAGTCTTGAGACTAAGAGTTTGACTGCTATTATGTGGACTCTATCTTGTAACTTTATTATATTTAGACCTGCTTGTGCATATAGAATTTTGTTTGAAATGGTTTTCTCAACTCCCAGTTTGCTTTTGATGACTGTGTTAAACTTTGTTTGTATTTTTCTGATGTTGGTGTCATTGGATATGGTTACTTGAATCGCATAATCTATTTGGGCTGGTATTATCCAATAAGAAGCTTGTCTTGTAATTAGACCATTTCATCCTTTTTGATTTGCAATTGCTTTGGTGAAGTTTGAGACTTTTTCCTTGAGAAAATTTTTTGTTGCAAGGGAGAAGGACTTTCCGAAAAGATAAATACCAAGATATCTAATTGAGCCAATATATGGCAAAGGGTGCACTGGTATATCTTCAACGAGGAGGAATTGTTTTTTTAAGTCATTTTTTGGCTTAAGATTTGTTATAAGTTCTGTTTTGCTTTTGTTACATTTAATTAAGTTTAGAAATAAGAATGAGCAAAAGGTATCAGTCACATTTTGTAGGGCTTTCATGTTATTACTAATAATGGCAATATCATCTATATAGGCTAGTATTGTCGATTTGCCAGTAGTGTTTTGAATTACTGTGCTAACTATTGGGTCATAGAAAATTGTTCAGAGTAATAGTACTAAGGTTTCACCTTGGTCAATTCTCTTGTTGATTTTAAGAGGATCTGTGAGTTTATAGTATGTAATTATTTTAAGCTCTCTTCTTTTGAGCAGATCAAGAATTAGTTGGCTGGTTTGATTTGAAATTTTTATTTAATTCATTGCGAGCTCCAGGTTAGAGAGGTTTACTGAGTTGAATGCTTTTGAGATGTCGAATGATGCTATCCATAACTCTTTGTTGAGGTTGTTTGCCTTTTCAATTTCTGAATAGACAATTGAGATTGGTTCCATTGTGCTTTGATTTTTGAGGCTAGCAAAGTTATATCCTAACAGTATATTGTGACTTGAGATAATTGTTGAAAGTCTATCATTCAGTATCTTGGTGAATATTTTTCCTACTGGTTTCTATAAGAGATATAGAACATGTATTAGTTAGTTTATATAACCAGATGATTTTTTTCAGTAGAAGAGTAACTGCTGATTGTTTTCAAAATTTGGGATTTCTTTTTTGAATATTGCTTTGTTGAAGAGCTTTCTAAGGCAATGTCTAGCAGTTGGGCCAAGATTAGTCCAGACCTCGTATGGAATATGTGTTAAGCCGGGGGCTTTCTGTTTTGGAATGTTGAGAAGGACTTGCTTGATTTCATCTGTTGAAATTTCATTATGCACTTCTTCAAAGAGATTATCTGAAAGATTTTTTTTTGGAAAGTAGTCTTGTTGCCAACTCTTATTAAGAACAAATTGGTTAGGGACTAAAATATTTTTGAAATAGTTGGTGATTATTTCTATGAGTTGATCAAGATTATTTTGTAGTTGGTCTTCATCTGATAAGATTGAAAGATCCAGGGCAGGCTTGAGGTTTCCAAGAGTTTTTTTGAGTGCGTTCTTAGGTTTGGACCACAATCTAATATAATTGTCTTGAATGTTTCTTTGTATTTCATTAAGAATAACTTCATTAGCTTTAACCATTTTTTCTTTTAAGAGAATTTTGAAGGTCTTTTTAAGGGATTTGAGCATTGATGGATCATTAGAAAGTACTCTATGTGCATTTTCTGCAATGGGATGGAATTTGTTAGGCTTTTTATTTTTTATTATTGAGTTGGTTGCTTTCTTGATAAATTTAATTGCAGTTTTATAACATTTTAGAGAATTCAACTTTTTTGTTGAGACTGATTGATCTCTTTTTGGTATGTTATTATCCATGGCAGTTTTGATTGTTGTGTTTAGTGTTTCCCATGACAAGTTGGGCATTGCTATACAATGTAGTTCTATCTCTTCTTGTATTGTGTTGAGTTGTTCTTTACTGGCCTTCTGGAATTAATAAGTTTTAGTTGAGAAGAATATTCTGTTGGGTTTGTATTCGAACCAATCCAATATTGTATTGACTTGTTTATGGTCAGTTGGTATAACATGCTGTTCTGAAACTTTGTAGCAAAGAATTTGGCTGGCAAGATTTTTGATAACCCAAATCTGGTTAATCCTTGATGCACTGGTGAATGTGGTATTTATATATAGGTGCTTCTTGCCTGTAGCTTTTGCAATATCTATGAAGTTGAATAGATATTTATAGATATTTCTTTTGAATGAGAGGGAATGTGCATTGATCGAGGGGCTGCTTTGGGGTATTAGTTAAAGTCTCTAGCAATTATAATGTATTTTTTGTAATATTGTTGAATAAATTTCCTGATAGAAGACACTGTTGTTCTTCTTGTACTCCTCTCGTGTGATAGATAGCAAGAGATTATTATGACATCCACTTTCAATTTGAATTTGAGATGTGCAGCACACCAGAATTTGTTCATTGAAAAGGTCTTGAATATATGTGTGGCTATAGCTTTAGTAAGAATAATATAGGCACTATTTGTTGTTGTATTACTTGATTGACTTGAAATGATTATATTATTATTCGAAGTTTTTGAAAGGGAATTTGATAGTAAAGCTTTTGTTTCTATTGCGCATAGGATACTTCTTTCACTTTTTATTGCTTTGGTGAGTTCATTGAGCTTTGCTTTTTGTGTGAGTCCTCTTACATTAAGGGTTGTAATGTTGATAAGATTCTTTAAAGAGATGTGGAGTTTGTTAAAAGAGGGTTGCAAGTTGAACTGGTTTGTATTCATCATTAAATAAGTTTAGAAAGAAGAGTCATTGCTGGTTCAGGTGACTCTAGTTCAGTTATGAACTTGGGATGAAGTTTAATAAAGTGGAAAATTTTATTTAAAGTTTTGATATTGTCATTCAAATAAAGATTGTCTACTAGAAGACCTGTGGGTCCATAGTGTAGTGGTTAGCACTCCACAGGTCAAATCACAAGATACTGGTTCAACTCCATGTAAAGGCAGTTGAACAAGGCCACATGGTATCTGGCACCATAACCTGTTATGTGCTGTTTCTCATAGGAAGCCATTCTACACGCTGATCCAGCGGGCGTTGAGATTGTGATTTCCAGTTAAGGTGCTACGGTGTGTTGATCGTCTGGTTGGTGTTACAATGATCAACGTAATGTTTGGTGCATCTCCCAGGTTCAAACAGATCATTTTCCTCCCCTATAGTTCACGAGATTATAAAAAAAAGCTTGCTAACCCGATTAGGCAACTTTGAAGAGGATCACTCTACCAGTAAGCAGCCCTCGAACTGTATAAGAACAATGTGGTGAGACAGGATATGTAGGAGTTGTGTCCTGCTTGGTATTTATACCCCTAGGCTTGGCAGCTTACGCCAACCAGCCCGTAACGGAATGTCTACTAGGAGATTAAGGGTTATTCCTTAAGGAGTCACGCCCCATTTGGCTATATGGCCCCTAGATTTGGTAGTGTCCAACCGGCGGCAAACCGGAGCATTCGCTAGGGAATACATACCTGCATCAATCGGTCCAAGCTGCAGCTGGGGTCAGGTGGTAGTAGGTAAGACATGATAAGAACCCTAATGACGGTGGCAAGTAACAAAATGCCCTTTGAATAGATCACGCCTGGATCGCAAACCCACCTTCGGGGTGTTAGTTGGTAGCCAGGTTAGAATTAGAGGCGGTGCTAGGGTTAGAATAACTAATATAGTTAGTCAGACTCTTCATGTAATGATTGTAACTTCAATGCTAAGTTAATAAAGTTCGTATGTAATGCACTTTGCCTCTAAAAAAAAAAAAAAAAAAAGAAATGATAAAATCACTTTTTTTTTAAAACTGCTCTTTGATTCTAAAAAAAATTATAACCTATCTATATTCAGATTATTATTTCAACACAAACCTGTAATTCTAAGAGGTAAAAAATTTTACTTTTTAAGAAAATAAAAGAAAAAAAGAAAGGACAAATAAAAAATTTATTTTGATAAATAAAAACTCTTCAATTTTAATTTCAGTTTATTAGGATAAATCCTTTATTACTATCTGCAGTTAGGTAAACCATTTAATTTTTATTATTCTATTGTTGACTAAAAACATTCAAGATATTTATAACAAGATTAATATAGAAATTATTGCTTAACAAAGTCTTATAATCTAAGATTTAATACTTTCTTAAGATAATCATCAATAGAAAAAATTTTTTACTGGATTGAAATAAAACTTTTTTTGATCTTGAAAAGAAAAAAAATCAATTCAAGAGGGAAGGAGAGAACACTATAATACTTTTTAACAAAAAAGACATTTTGATATTTTGCTCTTTTCACTATATTCAATAGTATTATCGAATTTTTTGTTATATAAGATAGAACATATAAAAGTTATATATCTTGTTTATATTTTTTGCTACATATATATCAACTAGTTCAAATTTTGAGCCAATTATTATTCAAGGATTCTGGTATAACCAAAAATTCAAAGTTAAACTGAGGTAGGCAAAATTTCTTAAAAAAACTAAAAAAAAATTTATACACTTGAAAAGATAAAAGAGAGACTTAAGAAGGATGAAAAAAGAATTTCAAAAACCTATGTCAGTCTTTTCTAGAGTTTTGAATCTCTGAAAAAAGAAAGAAGAATATTTTTTTTATAGATTCTTTTTCTTAACAAAATATTCTTGTCTTTGATTTTATAAATAGGTTTGTGTTGAAATAATAATCTGAATATAGATAGGTTATAATTTTTT
>CAJVPV010002604.1:0-12745 GCA_910591835.1 Acaulospora morrowiae
TCTGGGGTTAGTCTCTATAATAATATTCCATAATAACTTGCTCCCTGCAATAATGGACCAGCAGGTTGTAGATGGGTTTAAACTAGTGGTAGGATTCCCCCCCCTGCGAAAGTCCTACCTGACATGTGGACACATCCCCGAGGTGTTTAAATGGATGCATAGTTGAGTAATAGTGGTTAGCATAGCTAGTCTTATAGTCACTAAGCAGTGTTAATCTGCAGATTAACTGTAAAGACATAAAAAGGTATCCTGTATCAACCAATTTCTGGTTAATTTGTAGAGACGCTTGGTGTCTGTCTAGATATAAAAATGTATCAATAAAGATCACGCACCGTGCACATGTTCCACAATAAAAAAAAATATATATATATTAATATATGAAATTTAAAAAATAAATTAAAAATTAATTAAATATAATAGAATTAAATTAAATAAAACTAATTAAATTAAATAAAATTAAATTAAATAAAATTGAATCAAATAAAATAAAATTAAATTAAATCAAATTAAATTAAATTGAATCGAATAGAATCAAATTGAATTGAATTGAATTAAATCAAATCAAATTGAATAGAATTGAATTGAATCAAATCGAATTGAATTAAATAAAATCGAATTGAATTGAATTGAATTAAATAAAATCAAATCAAATCAAATAGAATTGATTTGATTTAATTTGATTTGATTCCAATTTTATTTTAAATTTAAATTGAATCAAATCATTAGGATTCTTAAAATTAAATTAAATTAAATTAAATTAAATCAAAGTGAATTAAATTGAATTGAATTAAATTAAATCAAATAGAATAGAATTAAATTAAATAGAATTAAATTGAATTAAATAGAATCAAATTAAATTAATTTTATTTGATTTGATTTGATTCCAATTCTATTTTAAATTTGAATCAAATTGAATCATTAGAATCCTTAGATGATACTTATCAATATTATTTGATTCATCTTGAAATAAATGCATTTTGAAAATTAAGGTATGGTAAATTTATTACTTAAAATTAATATACAGTATATTAAATCAATATTGTCAATGTTTTTTTAAAAACTTTAATATATATGAAGCAATTGTTCCAGATTATATACATATGTTAGATCTTGGTCTTTTTAAATATATGCTATATTATACAAAAGAAATATTATGAGAACAGTGTAAAAATCAAGTAATTCAAGTCTTTGAAAAGTTATTTTTATCAATTTCTTGATTTCAAGGCTTAAAGATAATGTAAAATATATTTGATATAACTTGTTTAACTATTGATGAATTGTGAAACATAATGAAAATAATAATTTTTTTATTGGATAATCTATATAATAATTATAGAAAGTCAAGAATAAGCAATAAACAGTTATGTTAAGTTTATTATAAATTTTTTCAAATGTATATTGCTTCTTGAATAGAATCGTTTAATAACAATTCTATTGATGAACTTAAGATAAGTAATATTAAATTTAAATTAATTACGTATATTTGCTTTAATTAATAATACTTTCTATTATAGATGTTTATTAATGATTGGGCTCAAGAATTTATTGAAATATTTGCTTCATATTCACAAAATAATTTGTGATTACCAAAGCTTCATATTTGGTATTATCATTTAATACCTGCAATAAAAGAATATAGAGCAATAAATAGTATGACTATAGAGACCTATAAAACTCTTCACAAAACATATGTTAAAAATTCATACTGAATGTTTAATAAAAAAGATTATATAAAACAAATATTAAAAACAGTATAATTATGAATTTATCTTTTTTAACTTTTATTATTTATTATTAAATTTTAATAATTAATTGTTTTAGATTAAACAAAAGAAATTGATAAAAAGCAAAGCTTTTAAAAAATATTAATGAATTATAGGATTTTATAAATCTTTATAAATATTAAAATTGGAAGATTTAAATTACTTTATATAGAAAAATAAAGATGATTTGGATTCATTACAAATTGAGAGATTTAATATCTTAATAATAAGTCTTGATAAATTTCTTGAAGAAGAATCAATCAATTTTATTGATAAAAATTATTAATTAGAAATATTCACTTCAATAATATTGAAAAGTAATGATATTATTCATTTTTTATTGAACTTTTATAGAAAACCATCTTTTTCTAATATTGTTATAAGTAGAAAAAATAAAGATGAAGAAATTTATTGATATGGTTTGATAAGCAATTAAATTTAAATTTAATTAATATTAAATAATAAAAATTATTATATTAATTTAATATTTTATTTAGATATTGTTGATATTTAAATTTTATAAATTCAAAGATAGTAAACTATTTAAACTTGTTCATATTCGTTGGTATCAAGAAAAAAATAAATTGTGAAAATGTTAAAAATTAGAATTACTTAAATAATATAGTTGTATACTGAAGATAGTATTGATAAAAGTATATATATAGTTCCAAGATTTGATAAAACAAATGAATATTTAGTAAATAATTATATATTTTAATTTTAATTTATCAAATCAAATCAAATCAATTATATTTCAAATTAATTATAATGAGTAATAACAATACATAACAAGAATTATTAAAAATTAAAACCTATTTATCAAATAAAATATAATTTATATCAATATGAATATTAATTGATATATTGCACCATTATCAATACATATTGATTAATTATAATTGATTATTAGTAATTATTGATTAACTATTGATAAATAACTCTAAAAAATTTTCTGATGATACTGGAAAATCAGAAAAAATTGTTTTTTAAGAAATTTTAAAAAAAACAAACAAGAAAGCAAAAGGAAAAATAAGTGTCAGCCAAGCATTAATATCAACTATAAGAAGAGGAAGAGATATAGAAAGAAAAACAATAATTGCTACTAGAGAAGTTAGAGTTAAAGCAACTACTTTTATAAAAAAAGGATCAGATAGATCCAAAAGCTTAGATAAAGAAAAATTGAAGAGAATACCGGTATAAGCAGCAAGTATAGACTTAGAAGAAAAAAAAGTAGAAGTAAGTAAAAGAAAAGAGATAGAAGAATAAGAACAAGACATGAAAATGCAAGAAAAGGAACAGTTAAAACCAAATAAAAAGAAAACAATAATAATAAAAACAGACATTAAAGAAAAATAAATAGGAGTATATAAGTGGAAAGTCCAAGAAAGACCAAAAAGAAGAAGGGCAACCTAAAGAAGTAAAAAAGAAATCAAAACACATATGTGAATTAGAACTATTTGTAGATATGGAATTAGCAGAAAAAACAGATATTGTAGAAAAAGCATATATTGCTTTCAAATCTTTTTTGAAAGTAAGAGTTAAAAGAGAAACTATAAGAGATAAGAAAATTATTGCTAATTTTGAAAATCTTATTGACATATAAGAGATATGTGAAATCAACTTCAGTATAGATGAAAACAGAAAGTATTTAGCTTCTGCAAAACTGAAACAGCATCAATTAGAAAAAAGAAACAAGGTAATAGTTAGAGATATCACACTTTTAGCAAACAAAAAAGCAATTAAAGTAACCTTAAAAAAATTTGAAGATATTCACATCATGGATATCCAGCCAGTTGAAATATGACAAACAGCGATAGTAACTTATAATGAAAAGAAAAATGCTTAACTATTGTTAAAATATGGTTAATCCATTTGAAGAGTACTTAAGAATTCTTTCAAAATAGAAGAAGAAAAAGAAACTTGCAAAAAGATCAAAATATGTACTCAAATTGGCAGATTTGTTAGCAGATACTATAGCTTATGATCTAAAAAAGATAGTAAGAGAAACTATTAGAAAAACTCTATACATTCTAAAAATAGACAAATATTTTAGAAAAAAATTTGCATATATGGCTTTCAAAATGAAGAATCAATTAAAAACAGCAAAAATCCAAACCTTTAAACTGAATAGGATGACAATCAAATTTGAAGACCAATTCAAAAAATTATATTAAAAGTATAGACAAAGTGGACATATCGCTTTTTAATATATGAAGGTAAAAATACAAAGAAACAAAACAATAGCTTAAGCAAGATTTGTATCAATTTAATCAAGATTTAGGAAAGGGTCAAAAAAGAAGGCTCCTATATCCTATATAAAAATTCTGAAAAAGCAAAACAGATCAAGATCAGTTTATAACAAGGAGAGAAGAGAAGAACAATGAGAAAAAAAGAGAGAGACTGAACAAGTTAGAAGAAATAATTAAGAGCATGAAAACAAAAATTAATATATTATGAAATTAGTAAAATAAGTTACAAGAGAAGTAAAAGAAGTAGCAAACCAATAACAAGAGAACAAACAAACAACAAACACAATATCAAGATAGATGAAGCAGAAATGGAGAAAAATAAGATCCTTTTGTAACATATAAGGCAAATAACAAGGAAGTGGCTGAAAGACAAAACAAACTAGAAAGGCAAATAGAACATATAAGAAAAATGAAAAGTGATTTGTTAAAAAATGAACAGTTATTATTTAGAAGAAAGAGATAACAATATGAAAAGCAATAGAAAAAGCAATACTTAATAATAAAATTCAAACAAATATAATAGCACAACATAAGAAGAAATATAATAATCCAAAGAATATCAATATATACAAGAAAACAAGAATCAATACAGAATATTAAAATTACATTAATAAATATAAACAGCTTAAATAAAGAGTTTAAGAAATAGCAATTGCAACATTACTATTACCAAAACAATATAAATATAATAGGAGTGTCTGATACCAAATTTAAAGAAACAATCAATAAGAAAACAATAAAAAATAAAAAATACAAGACATACTGGGCAAACACAGAAAAACAATCAAGAAAAGTAAGGCTAATTGTATAAAGAAATTGTATCAAACACATTAGAAAAATAAGAAAATGGCAAAAAAGAATCTTAGCCATGAAACTAATATTTAAAAAGAAATAGAAAATAAGAGTAATACAGATAAAAGATAATAACAGAAATATAGAAAATCATAATAGAATAAAGAAAAAAACAAGTAATAGGAATAATAATAATAAAAGATATAAATATAACAACTAAAGACAATATAGACAGAATAGGAAAAATCAATCAAAGGAAAAAAAAATAGATCAAAATGCTCAAGAAATTTAATCTATATGACACTTACAGACAGCATAACAGAAATACAAGTGAATATACATGGAGCAAGGAATTAAAAAGCAAAATAGATATGATATGACTCTCAAAAGATATGAAAGAATTATATAATGCCTTGACCATATCAGACATTAAACAATGTTTAAATACAGATTAAAAGGCAATAGCCATAGAAATAGATTTATATACAATTACAAAAAAGATTAAAAGATTCAAAACAACAAGTAAAAGACAGGTGTATGATTATAAACAGATAAATGAAAGAAAATAAGAAAAGTGAAGAAAAGAAATTGAATACTTAAAAGCAGTATACAGAAACAAAGAACAAGTTAAAAATGATAAAACAGAAAGAGAAATAGAAGAATCAAGTAACAGATGGGAAGAACCAAAAGAATATTGAAAGAAAGTAGCAGACAAATGCATCCTGAAAAAAATCTTCAAAACAGAGGTGCAGGAATTCAGTAAAAGAATTAAAACAGTACAATTCACAGCTTTTAGAAAACTAAACAAGGCCATAAAAATTGCAAGAGAAATTGAGGAAAAGTATAATACTGGAAGCAAAAAAAATAATATAAGAAAAAGTCAAAATCAATAAGCATATAAGAGCCTTGCCAAAAACAAAAATAAATTTAAGATATTTGAGTGCAACAGAAAAGATTAAGAAATGGAAAATAGAGATAGAACAAAAGCAAAAAGACTTGTACAAACTGTATAAAAGTGAAGTAAGATTTCTTAAAAAGCAATAGATTTTAGAAGCAATAAAAAGAAAAGCAGAAAAATAATAGAAAAATAAAAAATAAAAGAATTTGATCTCAAGTATTTTGGCACATGACATAGTAAAGAAGCAAATTAATAGAATATGAGATTAAATCATGGGATATATGAAACTAAAAGAAGAAAAAGTTAAAGAATTAACATGGAAGTATTTTGACCAGCAAAATAGAACTATAAAGTAGAATCTAAATAATTACTGGAGAAATTGGCTAAAGGAATATATGAATTCAATAGTTAAAATAGAAGATAAAAAAATGGAAAAATGGACAAAACCAATATCAAAAGAAAAATTAAATGAGATAATAAGAGAAACAGCAAATAAAAAGCATCAAGGACATCAGAAATATTATATGAAATGTTAAAAAACTATAAAGAAAAGGAGTAAAACAAACTAAAGGATTTGCTTAATAGTATTTTAGAAAAGTGAGAAATATCAAAAGAGTAAAAATATTTACAAATTTATCCAATTCCAAAAATAGAAAATTGGCAAGATCAATTGGACAAACTAAGGCCAATAGCACTAATAAAGACAGAAAGAAGAATCCTGTCCAAGATAATTATGAAAAGAATAAACAAAGTACTAATAGTAAAAAAAATCTTACAATAAAACAACTGGACAGGTACTTCAGGTGGAACAACAAGTAAATTAAAAATAATTTTATAAAACATGATAGAAAATACATAAACAAATAAAAAGCAAATGTGAATTTTGTTACAAGACATAAAGAAAATATTTGATTTGATAAAGAAAAAAGCTCTAAAAATAATCCTAGAAAAAATAGGCATTCCATAAAAATTGACAAAAATAATTCTTGAAATATGAAAAAACAAAATAGTAGACATAATTACAAAGTATTAAACAACACAAGAATATGAAATCAATGATGGATTGGATCAAAAAGATCTTATGTCTCCTTTGCTATGAAAAATATTTTATAATTCTTTGATCAATAAAATAAACAAGACAAAGCAAGAATACAACATGAGCAATAAATGAATTAGAAACTTTGCTACAGAAAAGATAATTAAAAAAGATGTTATAATAGGAAGCATAATATATATGAACAATATAACCTGAATAACAAAAGAAAAAAAAGAGATAAAAAGAATACTAAAACTAGTAGAAAAGTTCTACTATATAAATAATATAGAAGTGAACATAGAAAAATTCAAATTAATAGTACTAAACACAAAGAAAAAAAATACAAGTATAAAATTAATGGACAAAGAAGTTATAGCAAGTCAAGAAGTTAAAACAGAAAGATTCTTGAAGTCCTGAATATAAAAAAAGCTGAGAAAAGCTATATAACTAAAAAATGAGTCAAATAATAATACACAATTTCAATACCATAAGAAAAAAAAGATATTAGTAGAGATAGTCAAATACTTGATAAATGGTATTATTCTTTTGGCAATAGAATACCTAACAATAGATATATATATTAAGGAAAGCACAATAGCAAAATGGCAGAGAAGTATAGATAAAGTGTATAAACAAAAAGATAGTCTAATAAACAGCTTCCCGAGCAATTTATTGAAAAGTCAAACACTAAGCAACATTAAAAGCATTAAAGAAAAAATAATTCTAATAAGATTAAGCTATTTAAAAGCAATTATAGAAGATAAAGAGATATTTGATAGTATAAAAGAAATTAGACTTTCGCAACTTTAAGAAGAAGTGTGGTTAATCAAAAAAAGTAACACAAAATGTTAAAGAATTGCAAAAGGGAAAGGAAAAAAGTATAATTGCAAATATGATATGTGAAAACCAAAAACAAGACTTCAAAATAGAAACAGAAAAATAGGAAAGAATAACAGAAAAAAAAGAAGAAGTAATCATAATAAAGAAGGTACTAGACAAATAAACCTATAAAAAATAAAAATGAAATAAGAGAAAATGAAAAGTAATATATATGGAGCAATTAATAAAGGATAATAACATAAAACTGATGGATTGAAAAAGAATCAACACAGGACAGAGCAATAAAAAGAAGAAATCCAAATGATACTGTATAATAGAAAAAAACTGGAGCAAGATCTGAAACTAAATAACAAAAAAAATGAATTAAAAAGTCAATAAAAACACATAACAATGTTTAGGGAAAATAGAACAGTAGATATAAAAAGGATAGGATGGATTTGTAATGGTTTAAGTAAAGGAACATGTTGATCATTAATAGTTTATCATTATTAAAGGAAAACTTTATTAATGGAGAGTGAAGCAGACAACTCTAAAGATAATTAAAGGAAAAATACAACCTTTAAATATATGTTTTTCCAATATAAATAAATAGAATAAAATATATAAAAAATAATATACATATAATCTTAGTGGTTCTTCCAGAAGATCATATGAATTAATAAAAAAAAAGAAAATAAAATAAGATAATAAATAAATAATAATATTAATCAAATATATTAATAATATCCTATAACCCCTTGGTATTAATCCCTAATTGATAACACATGTTAATTAGTAAAATCATGTTGGATTAATAATTACTATAAGTTTCGGGTTTCGCATCACTCCAGAGCTTCAGAATCGGTGGATGTCATGTGACTTCGAATATATGTTTTAGTCTAATCATTAGTGTTTTTTGGCCAGAGGTCTAAATCCTTGATTATTAAGAAATTGGTGTTGACAATATCTTTTTGGCCAATGATAAAAGATGTTTCTCTCATTGAAATACCTATAGTTTTTTAAGATTGTTTGAGAAGTTGTTATCTGACTTTTCGAAGAAAATCAGAATTTTTGCTGAATATCTATAGATTTGTTATAGGATTGCATTTGGAAAAGAAGAAAAAGTAATAGTAGAAATACCTATGGGTCCATAGTACAGTACTAGTGCTCCATAGGTCACCAGTAGAGGGTTTAGGGTTCAACTCTGCCTAATTACAAAAATTTATTACTTTCATGATTGGTTGACCGACTTCCAACTCATGTCATATCCAATCGGTTGACAAATAATCAATTTTCCAAATTTAGTTAAGTTGCATGAAGATGGGACCTCTAATCTTCCCAACGATCGCAGACTGAAAACAGGTCGAAGCAAAGAAGGTTGCATGAAAAAAGGCTTCTGGTCTAACTCCAGTAATAAGTCCACAAAACTTTAATCCAAACTGGTGATGACAGACTCTATCACACAACATAAAAAGAGATTAATTCTAAGCTAATCTATTCCAATTTGGAGCTTGTAGATCTATCCCAATAGTAGTGTTCCACAGAACTTAATCATATGGCTGAAGGGCAAGGTATCAGCCACAGGTAATGAGAAGACTAGACAAAAATTGTTAAGCCAAGTGAGTCTAGTAAAGTTTTACAAGATTAAATTGGAATCCAAGTAAGGATGCCAGTTCCACAGGTAGTGAAAATGATAATGCGATACTATGCTAATGGCATATTCTAAGGATCAGCAATAACAGACAACTGGAATTCTAGGATTAATCTCTATAATAATATTCTATACACACTGCTCCCTGCAATCATGGACTAGCAGGTTTAGGCAGATTTAAACTAGTAGTAGGATTTTCCTCCCTGTGAAAGTCCCACCTGACATGTGAACACATCTCCTTGGTATTTAAATAAACATATAGTTGGATAATAGTGGTTAGCATAGCTAGTCTTATAGTAATATATGTATTAGACAGTGTTAACTTGCAAATTAACTACAGAGACATAAAGGATATCCTGTACTAATCAATTGTCAGTTAATTTGTAAAGACACTTGGTGTCTATCTGGATTATACATGCGGTATAAATTATTTGCTGTTGACTCAATTCCCAAAATCCTCAAAAATAATTGCGTCATGACTCAATTATTTATATGTTTTAATAGTGACTCAATTAATTGCGTCAAATAATTGCGTCAATTGCGTCAAGGATCTATGAATTTCAGCAACATGTATAATCTGGATATATAAACATATCAATAAAAATTATGCACCATGTATACGTTCCACTATAAAAAAAAAAAAAGTAATAGCAGGAAAGAAAAAGAGAAAAATTAATATAGAACTAGCAAAAATACTATATTATAAAGAATACAAAAAGATCTAAAAATTAAAAGAGTGTGAAAAATGTAATTTATATGAATTTAACAGAAAGAAAAAGTACCAATTCAATAAAAAGATAGTAGAAATATGATGGCCAGCAGTAAAAAAAGTCAAGATAGAGAAGAATGAAAAAACTTTATACATCAAAAGAAAACACAAGAACCACAAGAAAAGCTAAAAACAGGAGTAATTAAGGGAAACAAAAAGAAAAAAAAAAAGGAGGGTTAACAAAAAAATATATACAGATATAGCATAGAACAAAAAAATGAAAAGAGAAACAAAAGTATAAAAGTATATGAAAAATAGTAAAGAAGCAAAAAATGGAATATGAAAAAACATAAAACAAAACATAATACAAGTAGAGTTGAAAACAATAATAACAAGTATAGATGAAATCGAAGAAGAAGAAGAAGAAATCAAAATAATAACAGACTTAAAACTGGTGGAACAATATATAAATGGAAGCAAAAGAATAAAAAAAAACTACAAAGACAGAATAAAGAAGAAGTAGTACTAGCCAAGTTAAGAGCAATAGTAAAGAAAAAATAGAAGGTAAACTTAAAGGCAGAATAAATAAATAAGTATAGTCTTGACTATACATGTGGCATAAATTATTTTACTGTTGACTCAATTCCCAAAATCCTCAAAAATAATTGTGTCATGACTCAATTATTTATATGTTTTAATAGTGACTCAATTAATTGCATCAAATAATTGTGTCAATTGTGTCAAGGATCTATGAATTTCAGCAATATGTATAATCTTGACTATATATGTTTCCTTAATACCATAAAAGAAAATTTAATCAACAATACGATTCTGAATTAAATACAATTTTCAATTACTTACTAATTGTTATTTAGTAATATGAACATAATATGGTTTTTGAAAAATGTCTGAATTAAATATAAACACATGTATAGTTTTGACCAAATATTTAGAAAAGTAGATAACAAAATAAAAAAGCAACAAAAAGGAAAAGGGATAAAGAATGGAAAAGGATTAATCAAACAAGACAGAGGAATAATATGGAATAAAGGAACACAAAATAATAGTTGAAAAAGAATATAGAAAATTGGCAACAGAATCAGAAACTTTATAGCATAAATAAAACTTGAAAAAAATAAGCAAATACAAAACCAGCTAACTAGACAACAAATTGACTGGAAAGTAATATAAAAAATATATAAAGAAGTATAACAAAACAACAAAAGAAAAAAATGCAGTAACAGGTGACTGAAAAAAAAAGTTTAACAGTAAATTGTTAACATTTGAAAAAAAGAAAACAAAAAATAATAAAAGATATATTAAATACAAGAAATATATAAGATATGAAAAAAAAATAGAAAACCAAACATATGTATAGGAGTGCAGAATGGCAAAACAACAGATAATAGAACCAGAAAAGAAAATTAAAAAAATAATGAAGCAATATATTAACAAAGAAATGGCAATAAATAGAAGAGAAAGAAGAAATTAAGAAGTTAAAGACATAGTAAAAGAAAAGAAACTACTGATCAGCTAGGCATGAATATTATAAGATTTTAGTATCAAAAAAATGAACTAAAACATTGAAAAAATAAATAAAGAGAAAGTGGCAGAGACAACAAGGAAGATAAATGAAGCAATAGAACAATAGGCAGGAAGAATATGAAAAAAAAAAAAGTGAAATGGTAAGAAAATAGGAAAATGAAAATGAAATAGAAAAAAAAATGAAGAAGAAAACAGAAGAAAAATGCAAAAAGAAATGTAAAGAAAGAAAAAATACAAAAAAGAAAATCAAAGGATATAGACAGAAATAAAAAAGAAAAAGAAAAAAATACTGTATATATAACAGAGTAGTTAAATATAAAAGAAAATAAAAATAGTAGAATCAAACATACAGTATAAAGCTAAGGTAAAGCTTGGTCAGCAAGCAAAATAGCAAGCTGCATCTGAATAGTCTATAGTATTTGGGTGTAAGGATGGGTCCTTAAATTATTTAGAATATAAAATTTCATAGATCAATTATGTCTCTTTTGAAGAAACATAATTATTTATTTATTACTTTAATAAAAACATAATTTAAAAAACACTTGAATCAAGTGATCTAAATTATAAAAAAAACCTTTGTAAATAGTTTTCTTTTTATCTTATATTTTTTTTTAAAAAAAATTTTTTTAATAATGAGGAACATTTAAATTATATTCTTATCTTTAATTTAGGAATCTATCTTTATTTGTGGATAGATTCTAGTTAATATAAAATAATATAGTCCAATTTTTATATATAAACATATATATTGTTGATGTTAAAACAGCAAGTCTGTCACTTGGGGCAGGTCAAACTCACGTAACGTCAGGGTAGGTTGTTCTCCTTTCTTCTACTTGAGATGTGGATTTGACTTAGCCGATCTTGAACCTATAATTAACCTTCTTCTTTTCTTTGTCACCTTTCGTCGATTGTTCGAATCACTATTCCTTTTAGTGACTACCAGAACAATCCTCTCGCGGCAACATTACTTTAGAAGGGGGTTAATTGCCAACTTCCTTTTTAGGCACGTCTATTACACTACCACTTATAGTAACTGTAATTAACATTCACACGACCATTTCATGCTTCTACAAGAATAGTAATTACGTTTATTACTTTTTTGTATTAAGTTTCTGTTGTTTTTTTTTTTATCCTCGCTCTCTTATTTATATTGTTATGGTGAAATACGGCGAGTCTGTCACTTCTGTTCTGTCTACGCCGTATTACGTTGGAGAATGGTTTCTCCTCAAAAGAGATGTGTATATTTGGCTCGAGTTTAACAATGACGCAGGTCGATCCGTCGA
>CAJVPV010002605.1:0-12745 GCA_910591835.1 Acaulospora morrowiae
CACTGTGCACTAAAAAGGCTATCTATCTTGAGAGTGTCACTAAACAAAGGAGTGACCACGCAGGAGGTTGGCAGTTACGATACACGATCGACAGATTGATCTGCATTATTGTTAAACTCGAGCCAAATATATACGTCTCTTTTGAGAAGAAACCATTCTCTAACGTAATACAGCATAGACAAAACAGAAGTGACAGACTCGCCGTATTTTACCGTAACACTATTGTTAGCATTTGCTACATGTAAGGCTGAGTGTACGATAGTTAAGAGTTTTATCGTGCTTTGTCCAGGAAGACTGGCACAATTAAATTCTGATAAAATGTTATTATCTTTGAGAATTTTGATTAGTTTTTTGTTGATTAGTTCTGTAAATATTTTTCTTGTGGAGTCGACAAGTAAGATAGGTCTAGTGTCACTAAGCTTGTGACTCTAAACTACTTTCTTTGGAATAAGCGTGACAATGGTTTGTTTCCACTGCTTGGATATGAAGGTGAATTGTAAGATATGATTGAATACTATTGTTATATATACAATCACTTTGTCCCTATAAGTTTAATAATATCATAGCTGACTCCAGACTTTCCTGAGGCTTTATTCTTTGGAAGCTTGTGGATGGCTTCTTTAATATCTGAAAAGATATAAGGGTCTGTGAGATTGCTGTATATTTCTTGATTAATTGATTTGAAGTATAAATTTCTTCCTATTTAAGGAAATCATCGAGTTCAAAGTCTCTAAATCATAGAATATTTTTGAAGTACTTGTTAATAGTTTCTTGAATAAGATCTGGGTTATCTTCTAATTGATTGTCAGAGTTATATATCTTGTAAAGGTCGATTTTTGGTTTGATGATTTCAAAAGCTTTCTTAATATAGCTTTCTGGTTTGTTATAGAAGTTCTTTACTATACTTTCTAGACTTAAACAAAATTCTTCTGCTAGTTCTTGCTGGGATTGAAGTAGAGTTTCCTTAATTAGTAGTTTCTTTAACTTCTGAAGACCTTTGATTGAAATATTAGCATTATAGTTGGCAACTTTATACAGAGTTACCAATTCTTGGTCTAGAGGGGGTATAGGTCGCTGGTTGTTCTTAAGTTGTATTATTGTTTTATTGATTTTCTTGGTCTGTTTTTTAAGTCTTTTTTCTGCATTGGTGCAATAATAATCTTTTCGAGTAAAGTTGATCTTGGTTTTCTTGATATGTTTGTTAAGAGTATTGATGCAAATATTATAAAAGTTGTCCCAATCTGGTGATGATAAAAAGCTAACCCAGTGGTCTAATTCTTTGGTAAATTCTGTGATGTTTTTTTTGGAAGACTTGTTAATATCAAACTTGAAAGCTAGTTTGATTTTCCTAAACTTAAAGTAATCTAGCTTTATCGAAATTGCACAATGGTCAGTTGGAATAGTGTCATACCTTGAACTTTGTACCAGATTATTTTGGGGGCAAGAATTCTCGATACCTATATTTAATCAATTTGTAAGGCACTGGTATTAGTAATGTGTGTAAATGCTCTGTCATTAAATTGTTGTCCAATATCAATATAGTTGTTAAAATGTTTATATGCTAGTTGCTTGTATGGAGAGGTTTTGGCTCTAATTGACAGGCTGTTTTTGGGATAGAAGTAGAAATCTTCTAAGATTATATGATGCAATTTGTTGCATATAGCCAACTTGGTTGTTTGATGCAATTGTTTGAGAGCTACATTTCTTTCCTTTCTTTCATGTGAGAGGTATACTACTGTTAGTCATATGTTGACACTGCTTCTGAATTTTAAGATGATTGAAGAGCAATACTTAGAAAACTTCTCCTATTTTAAATATATGTGGTGAGAGATCTTTGTTAATGATAAACATAGTACTATTTTTTGCATTATTGGAGTTGCCGTAGATTATTGCCCTTCCATTGATATTCTTTGGATGGTAATTATCTTTCTTTAATTTTGTTTCAGTGCACATTAGAATGGATCTGTTGTTTATTGTATTCACTAAAGCTTTAAGTTTGATTAGCTCATTGAGACCTCTAGTATTAATGGTGGTTAGTGTTATAAGGTTTTTGTATTATTGGATTGGCTTGTGTATATGGTTCCGAAAATTGGAATCAAATAGAATCAAACAGAATCGCATGAGATTCGAAACACTATTAAAAATAATGGTGGGGTATACCCCACCTATTAAATTTAATATAAACTTGAGAATCGAATACAGAATCGAAAAGAATCGTTAGGATTCTTACTGTGTGGTTTGAAGTAGACTGTTTAGAAGATTTTTGTGGTGAGTTTACAATGAGTGTGTCTATAATGTTGTGGATGGATAGGTTATGTTGTGTGTTTGGTAAGTTAGAATTGATTACTGTATTAAGTATGTTAGGATTACTAAACATATTATTTAACACAAGAAAAAGAGAAGATCAAACTCCAGTTCTGGAAGTGTCTCTTTAATAATAAGGGAGTCAGGTAGTTTGGTGAATAGGAATGTTTGATGAAGTTGATAGATAACTGTTGAGAGGGCATTGTTGTCAACTAGAGGAAATTTGAGAGTTATAAGGCTTTTGTCTGATAGGATTTTATTGATTTCTTGTGGATCTTCAGGCAAAGAGACTTGTGGATTAATGAACCAGTTTTCTGAAATCCTTTGGAACTCATAGAATTCATGTAGAGTTTTGATTTTTTCCTTAAGTTAGATATCACTATAAGAGAGTTTTTTAATGTTGAGATCTGATTTGATGTCCTCTATTTTTCTTGGAAGCTTTGGTTTGTTCATTTGGGCAATCTCAGAAGATACCCATAATGAACCTAGTGGAAGTGTGAAATGGAATTCAGATCTTAACATTTTGATTAAAAACTGAGTATCATGGGAGTTTGTGATAAGGATTTGAATTTCTAGTTTAGATTGATACTTATTGATAATTGATGGGAAGATTGGAAGAAGTCTTCTGGATTTGAAGAAATTGACAGGAAGCCGTTCAAAATAATACTTGGTTCTAAGAGTTTTGACAACATCTCTAACACTGTTTGTTGATATATCAAGTGGAAATAGATGTGAAAACTCTAAATCCAACTGATCGGGAAATGGAGAAAGTGGAATTTTTGGAGGTGGGAGATTGAAATAAGTTGATAGGATTCTGGAAGGGATAATGAAAAAATTTCAAAGTTCTCTAATTATGTCCTTCAAGTTTTTGAGATCTTTTCTCTTTCTAATTGGAAAGAGATCCGAGACTTCTTTAGAAAGGTCTTAAGAATAATCCAGAAGATCTAGGAGTGTAACGAAGTACGAGTCAGGAAGAAAAGTAAATTTATAAAGGGAGTGAAAGGATCCCACAACGCTTGCTGTGGTGCTTCTGTCAAGAATAGGGATTCTGTGAGAAATTTTGGCCTTTATTTGAGAAGAAATCAGGTTTGGAGAAGTGGAGAGTGCAGGGAGATTGTCTTGAAACATTTTTTTTCTTTTTTGAAGAATTTCATAATAATCTAGCTTGCTGTCTCCTTTGGATCGGCAGAGATAGTTGCACCCATATTCCATAATTTGCACTAATAAGTATAGATTGAGATCAAAAATATTGATATATCTTAAATAGACGATAAACAAACTGGTGCTTAGTAGCAGTTTGATCTTAGATCTGACTTCTCTGTTAAGCTCTGTAACTTTGTACTTGATTCCATAAATTTTTTGAAATCTGCCTTCCAGTTTTTCATATTCTTTTTGATGGTTCTCTTTAAGTTCAAATGTTTTACTGAAGTTAAAGAAGTCTCTGTCCCTAGCTTCTATTTTAACAAAGATGGCTAAGTAAGGTTTCTTTCTAACTCTATCTTTGGATTGCTGATTGATATCTAATAAAAGTTTGATAAGTTCTTCTGGATTGTTTCTAATTGTAGTAAGTTTGGATGCCTATTGAACAATATAATGGTGTTCTGTAATAAGATCATCAGAGATATTTAGGTTATCTTCGTCATCATCAGTGTTGATGGTTATGTCATAATCTTCTATTACTAAGTGTTTTAAAATAAGATCTTCTTTATATACCCAGAGTCTCTTGTGTGCTGTATCCAATTTTCCTTTGTAGATGCTTCTTTTTACTGGACATTCTTGCTCCTATTGTTGTCTAGGAGGTTGAGCACTTTTAAGAATAAGTGAAGGAGACTGTAAAAATGTGAGGCTAGATTTATGTTGACCAGGGATAGTTGTTGATTGTGACATAATGGAGGTGTCTGGTAGGAGATTATTGTGGTTATTTTTCTTTTTTTGGTATATGTATAAGCCTATGGTATTTCCCATGTCTATGTCTTCTGGGATGGAGAAGTTTAGATCTATAGACATAGATGACTCATCCTTATATGATTCTTTGATAGAAAGCTGTTTGTAATTGGTGGATGTATCTGTAAGATTTAATTGGATGTTGATTTGATATGAGTTAGAATATGATTAGGTAGTCATGATATTTGTTTATGTGGTTTGATTGGTAGCTAGGGAGTTGTCTTGTGATTTTATTTGAGAATTTAACAACTTTGAAGCTTCACTAAGAAAGGATGTACTAGCTGCACCTGAGTGGATGGTGCTTTCCAGTTGGTATGTTCTTGTAAGGAAAAATGTTTTAGGCTTTTTGGATGGGGTTTTGTTAATTTGAATTATATTCCATGAGATATGTTTGGAGTAATTCCATCCTTTCGCCATAACCTTTTGCAAAACTTAGTTTTTTAATTGACTGTTTTCTATAAAGACTTTTTGAAGTGAGTTGTGAAAGTCTAGGAATTTATCTAGCAGCTGAATGGGTTTCTCTTTGAGTATCGAAACCTGTGTATGGAGACTATTGTCATTCTTTGACATTATAAATTCTATTTGGAAGATTAAAAAAGTCGGGGACTTTGGTCTAGTAAGATTTGTGATGGAAATGAACCATTTGGAGATGTGGTTACTAAGAAAAGAAATTGTTGAAGTTCTGAAGGGTTCTATAAGAATAATATCCTTTTTTTTGATTTAAATAGATTATTGACACATAGCATCTTGTTCTTTTCACAAGGATAACATCTAGAAGTATATTGCCATACAGATTTGTTGTAGTTATCTGAAAGCTTGGGTTGTTATCAGATATTGTGATTGGATTTTGTTCAGTCATAGTTGTTTGTTTCATATTGAGTCGCGTAAATATTTGATATTGGTATTGTTGTTTACAATTCTTTTGAGACACATGGTTATTTACACATGACTGTTTATTTGTTAATGAAGTATAAAGTTGTCTGGCTGATATTGTTATAGTTGAAATTGACATGATTTATTGTTGATATATTATGATACTGATGTGTTTTATTGTTGACATGATGAAATATTACTAATGTATATATGATGATAACATGTGTTGACACGTTTTGTTGATAAGTACATGTTGTTTACTTATTGATTGCTCCTTTTTGACTACATGTTCATGACATACTAGTTTTGGAGATGGTAAGCTAGTTTTGGTTTTTATGATCTGAAAGTATATATGATAAGATTTTCTCTTATCTCTGTATAGTTGATGGGAAGTCTGGCATTCTTATAGCTCAAGGAAGGTGATGAGGTTGTCTGATTTATCAGATGAAATCTGGTCTTTCTTGAGTTTTTACAGTATTTAGAGAAGATGTTTAACCTGGCACATGACTGGTTGTAGTGGTGGTAGGGATGCTGGCTTACTGTGAATTAGAAAGTTTTGTTTTTATCTTCCTCTCTTACAGGAAGAGAACAAGTTATTGGTTTTTTTTTCTTGTAATATCTGTGAATTGATAAGGTTAATGTAATCAATGTGCTTGCAAGGTTATATCTGTTAATAGTAGTTTCTTATAGTTTAAAGTATTTTAATAAAGGAACTTGATAAGTTTTTTCTTTTTTGAAGAGTATTTCCTAATTAGAAAATTTGGTGATAGATGGAAAAGAGTTTTTTATATTTTTATATTTCAATTAAATAAGAAATATACAATATATTATAAAAATTATTTTTTAAAATAAATAATAAAAAATAATAATAATAATATTTTTTTTTTTAAGTAGATAAACATCATTACTTTATTAATTGTAAAATTGTTTAAAATTTATATATGAAGAAAGTTATAACATCTCTTATATAACTTGCTAAGCTAATAAGTCTAATGCTAGCTTGCCTACAAAAACTATCTAAGTGAAATGAAAAATAAATATTAAAACTGATGTACATCCTAAATAGTACTAAACAGTTATGAATACCTACTCAAGTTTATATATAAAACTATAAGAAATTGAAAATTGAAAAAAAAAGAAAATACTAAACAAAACCAAAAAAAATAAGTGCAACAACATTAATTGTGAAGCTATAGATGCTTCAGATAAAATCACTAAGCACGCCACACTGGTAGTTCTATTTAACTGAAGTACTATTGCACTTTCAGAAATAATTAGATTACTGTCCAAAGTATACAATAATATTGATAGTATATTTTTTTTATAGATAATTAGTATGGTAATAATATTGTTGTGGTAATGTGGTTTGTAATTGGTTTGTTTGTTGATGATATGATTTTGTTTTGATTGTTGTCATTATAAAAGATTTTGTTTACATCAATCAAAATATAGTGTTTTGGTTATACAGATTTGTTTGGAAAATTAGTAATGTTTGATTGGTTAGATTTGGAATGTTGATCAATTGACAGGAGTAAATTGATTGCGATTTTTTGGTAAGAAATTTTTTGAGTGAGATTTTTAGTTTTTGGTGGTACAAAAAATATGCTGGATGATAGTAAGAAGTAAATATTAAATATATTGTTAGTGCTTCAAGTCAATAATATAAACAATTTTGATGTGAAGTCTGGTTTTTTGAGATAAAAGGAAGTTCTCCAAGCAAAAAGTATAGTTATTTAAAAAGATTTGTATATTGAAAAGAAAAAAAAATAGGAAAAATTTCAAGGAAGATTTATAAAGAAGTAACTGCCATGAGCCTTTTCTCATGCAATCCAAAGAAAAAGCAAGATTCCAAACTTGCTTTTTTCTGATTAGAGGTTCCATTCTGATGCACTAGTATACTTCTTTAATTTTCTTGAGACTCTTGTAATGAAAAAAGAAAAGTGTGAAGGACTTTAGGGTATTGAAAGGTGAAAAAAATATTTGTTTCTTTAATTTTGAAGAAAAATTACTATAAAAGGAAATTTTTTAATAATTTTTTTTTTTATAAATAAAACTATAATTGTAAAACAAAATAAACAAATAAGTTTTTTTATTTATTTAATATTTTATTTCAATTTACAACATTTGTTCATTGTATCACAGAATCCTATAAATAGTATATCCATATAGCCGGATGGTGGAATGGTATTAACCTTTCTAAAAATGACTTCAGAAGTTAACTGCGAAAAAAATTTACAAACAAATTACGAATTCAAGTCTACACCTAGTTCGTCCACTGAAATCATAAACACGGAGTCGTTACCGATTCCATATGTACTTATTGACAATCGATTTCTGAATACGAATGCTTTTTTAGAGGACGACGAACTACCCAGCGAGGATTTGGCTATTCGTAAGATCGTTGAATCTTCTCCATTTAAACGAAGAAAAATAACGAAAGGAAAAACGACTCGCGTAATCGATTTAAGTGGTCAAGAATTTTGTAAGGACGAGAGGTTTGAATTAGGCACTTAACATGTTTGTTTTAGTTTGGTACAAGAGGCACCTATAAACTTTCAATTATTACTTTAAGTCTTAAGATTCCTGGTGAGCCGGTACTTGCCTGTGTAAATAAGAAATATTACCCTGCACAAATTATATGCTACACCGAGGTAATTATTATCAAGATTACCGTTTTGTCATTATATTTTATCTTTCTCAAAAATGTTTACAAAAATTTTCAGCCAGACAAATATAGGGTTAGGCTTTGTTATGGGTGGTTGAGATGGATTTCTAGGAAGGAATTCTACACGAGATACGAAGAAGAATTTCAAACATGTCAGGTAATTCATTCAATAATTTTTTAGATAAAATATATAAAACAAATTTGATTAACTTGGTTTATTAATTTCGTTAAGTTGGGTGCAATTCATATGGAGGATGATGAAGATCAGAATCATAATGATCCTGAACTTATTAAGAAAGTTCATAACCTCGAGGGCAAGTTATATCAGGTTTTGATTGGCATGGATGAATCAGCATGGAGATATAAGCATTTTGTCGAAGGAGGAAAGAAACGACGGCTACTTGCTCATAAAGTATCAGCTGGTCCGTACAACAAAAGTGAGTACACTATGGTTGCGAGGGTTTTGAGAGGTATGTTTGTTCCAAAGGTTGCAGAATCAATCGATCGAAACAATGTGATCTCCTCGCCCAAGAAGAACAGGGAAGTCAAAATATTTCTACAAAATGATGGAACACAACCAGCATTTTATAGGTATTCAGAGGAATTAAAACTTCGATTCGTTAATGACGTTTTGCTTCCTGAAGCCATAATAAGATTAATTATGGAAAAAGAAGAAATTAATTATGAGGCAGCGGAGGATAAGATGCTGACGGGAAATAGTGAGGAGGAATGGGTGGAGGATCTCCTGGCCGAAAGAACTAGTTTTCAGGTTGGTAGAGAAAGTTTACGTGAAAAAGCATAATCATCATTCGTTCATATAAAAGTGAGAACGAAAGAGTTTCGGATTCGTTAGTGAACAATTGATTTTGTTCAAGAATTCAAGTGTAGACATAGGTGATAGGTTATAATGCCTTTGCAACTCGATAATTTAACAATATGCTTCGATATTTATTACAAATGGATATGTTTTGAAATATTCGTTTTTTCAAATAAATGGCAACGTGCAAATAGTCTCATATTTCAGTTGACCTAAATACTCTACAGTTTCTATGCATTGTCCAGAGTCATGTTTCACGGATAATTGATAAAGGAATTAGGAATTTTTAATGGGTGAATGTGGCGATAGTACTAAAGATAAATCTAACGTTAAGTTAATTATTCCTCGACCGAGATATTCGCCAGCGACCTGATACGTAAAGTTAAATAATTAAAAATACATAATTTAAGGGTAAAAGATACTGCACATATACATCAATATATACAGTATATAATTAATATAATTAATTACTTGCTTATCTCTATTAATTACTTCACGAATCGCTAACTAATCTTCCCAAATTCCATAATAATGTAACCTAACTCCCTCATTAATAACTCTTTATAATTTCCCGCAATCTGCTTTTCGATTTCCAACCCCCGTCGTTTTGCGTATTTCTTCATCACATTCAAATGTTGCCAAACACTTCCGTAACTAACATATTCAAAATGCTTCAGCTCCGTGCCGCAGTCTTTCAGAAACGCGTCAATTGCTAAGGAAGTGAATGCACAATCCGTTTTCAGTACCAGAGTTTTCAAATTTATAGGAATTGTTTGTCTCAAGCTCAACAACAATTCATCGTCAGTGTCTTGAACGAAGAAGAAAAGGCGATCGGGTGGTGAGCCGTAAATCTTCAGAGAATGCAGATTGCGACAAGATCTGAGTAAGGTTGCTAATTGTGAGAGCTTGTCTTTTTTCGTGCGAACTTTAAGATAAGTTATATTCAGACAATGACTTGCTATGCTTTCGAGTATTTTTGGTATTCGAAAGCGACCACCCGTACTTTCAACATGTAAACTTCGTAAATTTATGTTAGACCACTTAAAGATGACATCCAATGATTCACTGGATATATAAGTCCCTTGTAGATCTAAATTGATCAAATCTAGAAATACAGGAGTTAAACAGGATTCCGAAAGATTACTATGTATTTCCCCGCAACGAATTAATTTAAAGGTCTTTAGTCCTGCGCATGAATTGGCTAACGTTTCCAGTGGTGTGGATTTTGAAAAATCACAAAACCTAAATTCTAGAGATTTAAGTTTTTCACCTCGGAACGCAAGAGCGCGAATAATTTGGGGTAGTTGATCTCTGGTACCATTCCAAAGGACGAATTCACGAAGTTGACGTTGTACCTTAATTAAATTGCTCAACGATTCCCCGCTGGGATCATCTTTTCCGATTCCATGAATCGACAAGAATTCAATATTTTGACACCATTGAGAGAGTGCGGCATAGACTTCTTGTTTGTTTGCGTTTCCACGACATACGAATGTTCGTATGTACTTTAGAGAATTATGATTATCCGAGAAATTGGAAAGTGACCAACACTGAGGTGGCAACGATTGTTCTGCATCTAGTGCCAAATAGTCAATTATCGGAGAACTTCGAATAAATTGCTTCATCAATTCTCTTGTGATGAATAGTTTACGGCATTCGTCGTCACTCATATCATGAAAACGATCAAAGCTTATCTTTCTTCTTCGTTCGGGAGTTTGGAAAGCATACCAATTGCCTACGGCATGATAAACATCGTAAAAATCGAATCCCCGTAAAAATGTTGCGTAATCAAATGTGGGAAGCCGGGGTTTATGAGATGCCGTCGATGTTGACGAAAAAGGTATAATCTTCTCGTCCAAACATGTTAAGTAGGTTACTACCAATTTACTTCTTTTTTTAGATGAAAAATTACTATGAGATGTGATATAAAATGTTCTTCGCCATAATAGCGGAACGACACTGAGACACCAATTACGATTTGTTAATAAAAAAGAGTGCAATGATCTGGCATCGCCCTCAAAATACGAGAAAATATTTAACAAGCAATCGGATGGCAGGCAAGCAGCCATGATAGACAATAAAAGCAAACCAAATCGGTAAGAAAAGGATGTGTTAGTTTTCGTGGAATTCGTAGAGAAAAAAGTAAACTCTATCTCTCTACCCAGTTTATTCCCACTGCACAATTTATGTTGGTTATTACGTATGATAATCCCTCGTGTCCCAAACTTGTGATCACATGAATAAAAAGAAAATGAATGATTTATTTATTTATTGTATGTATGTGGTCGCCTATAAATGGATATTTAAAACTACGCGCACATTATTTCCATATTAATCAAGCTACAATTAAATTAAATTAATTATTTTTTTTTTGCAAATGGGCAAATTAAATTAATTATTACAGTATTTTTTTGTAATAGAAAATAAAAAATATATTAAAAAACAACAACATTATTATTTTAAATTATTTAATTGTTCAAGCATAGCAGAGAACTATCTACTTTAAGGCATTTTCAATATATGTGTTTTTGTATTATAGTTAATTAGAATTACAATATAATAAATAATATTACGTATATATATAATCTAAATTATATTATTGAATTATTGAATTAAAGTCAAATTAATTTAAAAAAATATAAAAGTTTTATTGTTTGATTTAATTTATATTATTTGTTATTTAATATAATATAAAAAATTTATAAAAATTTGATTATAATAGTATAATATTTGACAAGTTTTAATTTATTTATATAAAAATTTCAATTTAATAATAGTTAACAATTAATTTTATTATTATTATAATTTAATATAACTAATTAAAAAATTTTTTTATTATTTTTATTTATGATAATATTTAATAATACTTATAATATTATATATTTTAAATATATAAAAAATTTCAAGTTTTTTTTTATAAATAATTTTTTCTATTTTAATATTAATAAAAAAAATTTTTTTATATTTATAATAAATATGTTTTTAATTTTAATTATGTAATTATTAATATTTTTTTATAACAAAATAAAAATATCTTATTTATTATTAAAAATTTTTTGTTAAATTTTATCAAAAGTAAATAACTTATTATTAAATCAAAAAAAAAATTTTTTTAAATTATTTTAATGTTTTATTAATCTATATTTAATTAATTGATATACTGAAATAATTTTAATAATTGTTATTATTGTTTTTTTTTTGTAATTAACAAAAAAATTAATAATTTTAAATGGCTATCTTTTTTAATTATAATTATATTATTTTAATATATTTAAATAACTTTTTTGTATATTTCTATTCTTTTATATTTCCAAATATACACATATTTATTTTTATTTTAATTATTTATTAAATTATTAATAAAAATACAAGTTTTGATTTTTTTTCAATTATTTTTGTTTCACACTGTATATCTATCTATCTATATATTCAATTTATTAATTATTTTAATATTCAATAGATTCATTTAATTTTTTTTTTTTTGTACATAATAAATATAATTTTTTTAATAAAACTATATTTTTGATTATGATTATTCAAGTAATTTTATAAAGTTGATAATCATTTTATTTTTTTTAATTAAAAAATAATATAATTAAATTAAATATATAAATAATTTATTAAGCACCTTTCACTTAAAAAAGTAAATAAATTAATAATAATAAATAATAAGATATTTTTTTGTTATTTTACTTTATTACTTTTTTCAAAAAAAAAAAATACTGTAGTTTAAAACATAATTAAAAATAAATATCTTAAAAAATGTTTTTGAATTTGAATTTTTATTATATTAATATTTAAATATTGATTGTTATAAATTATAGCATAAAAATGATACACATGTCGAAAATTCGCTTTCTTTTTGTAGTTACTAAAGTTGAACGTTTTCGGATCTTCTCTTATATTATATTAAGAAACTTATAGCATATGAATCTTTACGCATTTATATGTATACAATGTATTTATTATAATTTTTATTAATTTACTTAAACATTTAATGATTTTTATTAATTTATTTATAACGTACATTTACAAATATTTAAACTCTTAAGTAAATTTTAATATAACTACGTTTCGTTTCGATATCCTATTACTAAAAAGAAAAAAAAACGAATTAATACTGTATTAACAAATAAAATAAA
>CAJVPV010002606.1:0-12745 GCA_910591835.1 Acaulospora morrowiae
ATATATGTACTAGGCAGTGTTAAACTGCAGATTAACTGTAGAGACATAAAGGGTATTCATGTACCAACTGACTTCCGATTAGTTTGTAGAGACACTTGGTGTCTGTCTGGATATTAAATATATCAATAAAGATCACATGCCGTGCGCATGTTCCACTTTAAAAAAAAAAAAAATAAAAACATGATAGACCTATCAAGATATCCAGTATTTTTAATATATTCTAATATTTTGAGTTATCTATCTAATATAGTAAAAATAACAAATAGTAGCAAAATAACAAGTATAGATAACAAGTATAAAGTTGTATAAATCATCAGGTATAAAAAGTATAAAAGTAAAATGACAATACAAAAAAATAAGGAGTCAACATACACATTAAAAAGGCTGTTCACTTGGAAAAGGTTACAAACCATGAAGTGATCACACAGGAGGTTACTATTCATGATGCAAGATCGACAGATTGACCTGCATCATTATTAAACTTGAGTCAAATATGCACATCTCTTTTGAGAAGAAATCATTTCCCATCATAGTACAATATAGAAAAAACAGAAGCGACAGACTTGCTGTTTTTCACCATAACAGCATATTACTAGGGTTTCAAACCAAATACCAAAATGGTACTAACTTAATACTGACTTATAATAAAGTTAATATATGGATTGTGACCCACTATATTAAACTCATAGTAAATTCAGTACTGACTTGATATCAAAATAGTACCAGGTCCCAGTAAATCAAGCTTATACAAAATAAACTATTATTTTATATTAATTGTTAATGAATTAATGCAATTATAATAAGGAATAATGTTATAATTGATTGTCAATTAATTTTATGTAATATTTCTATTGTATACAAACAATAGCAGCAACAAAAATACCAATACAATTCACCTAGGAATCAAACAAGAAGAAGTCAAAGAACTAGATCACAGAAGTTATCCAAGATTCCTAGGTATATGGTTAGGCAACAAAGACCAAACAAAGATAAAATTAACAGAATACAACAAGAAATGCAAGAAATCCTGTCAAATCTGAAAAAAAAGTTAATTACAGACAAAGACATGAAATATATCATAAAAGAGTTGTAATTTCCAGAATAGAATACAAAGCACAACTCAGTTCAATTAACTTCTACACCACTAATTGCCTCTCAGCCCAACTGATGAAAACACTAAAAAGAGTGACATATAATAGAAACAATTTTCAACTCTGTCATTTACTACAAACTTTTTTACAAAATCAAAAATATATGGAAAATGCAACTTGAAAATCAAGTCATCAACTTTGTAAACTAATTAAACAACTTTAACCAATCATGCAAATCCACCCTAATTAGACTCAAACAAGTTTAAATATAGTACTGGAAGTCAACAAAACTTTTAACTGAAAATACCTCCAGTAACAACTATAAAAGAAATCTCTCAACACAAATACTTAAAACCGCAAATAAAAAGTAATCATATTTTCAAACTCACAATGGACAGATATATTCCAGTAGAAAGGAGGACATATAACGATCAAAACCTTACTAAATGACATCACTCTTTATAACAAAACAATAAAATCCCTAGAAAAATACAACATCATGTTCGTAGACCAACTAATAAACAGGAACATAACATGTTTCTAAATTAAAAAATATTACAATTTCCAAAGAACCAAGAACAAGAACCCACATCAATATGGTACTAAACTATAAAACAAACATTGGCAAATGAGCATAATGTTCTCAAACAAAAATGGACAAGATACAACTGGACACTTCAAAACAATATTTATATTTTAATTACCTTTCCATAACAGATTCCATCATCTGTCATATAGTTATATAATTCTTTAGAGTTCATTTTAATTGATATATAAACCATGAAGTGTTATGATATTTATTAGATGCCCAAACAATTCCACCATTCTCTATTATAACTGTTCCAAATATTGTTAATATAAAATTATTTATTGAAATATTCAAAAAATTAAAATATAATTTTAAACCAATTTCAAGGTTTTTAAATTCTTATTTATGATTTTCATTTTCATTCAAAATAATTTAAAGTATTTTATTTATCAAATTAGTTAAATTTTTTGATTCAAATTCCTATAGTTTATTTGAAAATATAAATACTTTTGGAATAGTTGTTCATTCTTTAAAGATTTGTGTGATTTTATCTATTATTATTTTTCTTCGATTCTAAAATATATAATAATGTTAATTTTTTCAAAAACTTTCTCCTGATTATGTCCATTTTATTAAAAATTTTCCTTTTATAGTAATTTTAAGCAAGAAAAATGTTTTATACTCTTTATCGCAAGTAAGCTACAGCTTAAGAACTCAAGAACCTTCAAGACAACTGATATAATGGGATGGAACCTCTGGTTGAAGTCTATTCAAGTTTGGAAGTCTTGCTTATCCTTTGGTTGTATAAGGAAAGGTTTATAGCAGTTCTCTTTTCTTTTATTCTCTTACACATGTCCTTACTCTTATTATATCATAAAAACTATCTACATCAATATTACTATATTCGCTAAACAAAATACTTTCCAAAAAACACACTTAAACAAAGTTTTAAAATCTAATGTTTGTTTTAAATCAACCTTTACACATAACTCTATAGTAGCAATATATGTTATATCATTTCAAAATTTTCAAAAAATTCTACTCAAAAAACTGAAATCAGTTTACCTCTCCAGATGATCATTGCTCTCCAATCATTTAATCAGATTTTGTCAAAACAACAAAGCAAAAACCAAATTTGTTCAAACTAGTTTTTCAGTACAATAACAATAACTCCAAATAATATCAGCTATACTATAATTTCTTTGTTACCAAAGCACGTGCAAACAATGGAAAAACTTAATAAACTCCGGTTCCTATAATTGGACAAGAGGTTTCTTTGGATACACTGGCTTTACTGTCAAAAATCTTATTGTTTATTTGATTTAGTTTCAGCTCTAATTATTTCATTGTTATATATATTTTTATTTTTTTTATATTCAAAAAATCAAAAGATTTCACCAAACAATCTTTTGAGTAGGTAGGCATAGCTACTACTCCCATATTTGACATTTTAATATTGCTTTTGAAATTTTTTATGATATTAGTTAAATATGATACAAGTAGGCAAGCTAGCATTTAACTTGTTGTATGCAATGCATTCAAGAGATATTGTTTCTTTCACGATGTATACCTTGATATATACAAATCAAATAAAGAGATGATGTTTATCTACTGGGATAAAAAAAAAAAAAATACAAAGATTATTTGAAAACTATCTATTTTAATAATTTTAAGTATAAAAATGTTAAATATATAAGTAGCAATTTTTATAACAGATAGTTAAACCATAAGTTTAAATAATAATTTATTTATAAAGAAGAAAATCTAGATTAGATTATTTTATCATTACTTATAAATATTTCTAAGATGGTTTTTATAACTTATAATAAAATAATATTTTATACTAATAATAATGCTATCAAAATTTAGAGTTCAATAAATAAAAACAAGCTTTGTTACAAATTACAAAACTTTAGTATTTATATATATGATTTTTTTTATAAGTCTATTAGACTTCTTTAGCTTTTAAAAAATAAATAATTTCCTTTTTGAAAGTAAATATTTTATATATATTAAAGTCTGTATAACTATTTATTTGTGTTTAAATTATAAGGACTATATGATTTTGAAAATTATAATCGAACAAACTTGCATAAACTCATATAAGGTTTAAAACATTATAGTAAGTTATAATCCATATAGTAAATTTAATATAAACCTGAGAATTAAGAATCAAATCAAAAAAAAAAAACTCTTTTCTACAATATCTCCATCCATAGAAAATTGCCTTTTTAGAAAGCTTCTTTCTTCCAAGGAACTTTGTCTAGTGGAATATGTCTTTTTGGAAGGGGACATAGACCGGAGGACTGATTTAGAGCAGTGAAGGTTTTAAGGATAAGATTGGCCCCTGGGGTTTCCAGCAATGGAGCCCACTCTAAGAGGTCTAGTGACTGATAATGGCACTGGGCAATAACTTGGAACAGAGAAGACAAATAAAAAGAAAATTTTCTATGTGAAGGCCATCTCTAAACATAACTGTTATAAAACAATCACATTCTTCATCTTCAACTAAAAAACAATCCTATTCTCAAGAGGCAGTATTTTATTTTTTGAGAGTTTTTTTGTTTTCTGCTGATGATAACTAATGCTAGATTTCACATAATCTTCTGGCTAGTTACCAGTCCTCGTTTACAAATTTCAATACAAAAACCGCAACCAGCTTACCTTCATTAAAAAATCTACAACACATAAAACACCAATCACAATCTGTATCACTTTCACACACCAAAACAACACAACAACTTATTGGATTGGGAGAGCGCTTGATCAGTGCCCTGCACAGGTTCCGGTAATCACAATACACAACATCCTATCAACATAACATAATAGACATCTGGAACGTATTCCAATTATCCTATTATTTACACTACAACACACCAAAATCCATAACAGCAACAATACCACAAAACATTACATGACCAAATCCATCAAGTTACATGTAACTTGCGCAGTGCCGTTATCCAACTGAAACATTTAATTTCGTTCAGAAACCATATTTAACAAAAGTTTCAATTTTTTTCTTTTTTTTCTTCTTATTCAAATGTTTTACAATGCCAGCAATTTTGTTCCAAATGTTTTTTTATTTTTTATTTTTTACAACAAATAGTTCCTCAGGTTTTCCCTGCTCAAGGGTTTTTCAGATGATATATTTGTTTAATGGGTGGCAGGTTAATATCTATAGCAATATAATTCATATCTTAATATTAATTATGTAACAAGTCAAACCTTTACTCTATTAATAAAGATTATGAGTAATACCTTACTCTAATATTAAAAAAAAATTAAGAATCAAATCAAATTGAATCATTAGATTCTTAGATGACTAGTAGACAAATAGTAATATTATTAAACAAGTTATTAAATAAATTATTCTTATATTTAATAAACCTATTATAATAAAATTGTATTATTTATGTTTAATAATAGTAATAATTATAATACATTACTAATTTCATAAATAAATATAAAAGATAGTAGCAAGCAATTATTTCTTCAAAATGGCTATATGTCTAATGACTTTTCACATATTATAGTGTTTAAAGATGCTAATAATATAATAAAATCAAAAGAAATTTAATAAGTTCTTAAAGAGTATAATTTATAGGTATTAGGTTTAACAAAGCTATATAATATACAGTATATAAATAACATGTTTCTAATCCAAGAAAGCTAGACTTATGATTTCAAAAATTGAAATCAAATAGATTTACATATATTCACATAAAATTCAAAATACTATTAAAAATGATAATAAATTATAACGCATATAGTAAATTTAATATAACCTGAGAATTAAGAATTAAATTGAATTGAATCATTAGAATTCTTGGTTAGACCATTGTATAACATGATTTTTTTTTATTTAATCAAACTTTATATTACAGAAATTATATTTACAAGAGATAAATTAATATATTATATTTAATTATTAAATTAATTTATTTTTAAATAATTGAAATGGCCAAATATATGTATATTTTTATCCTCAGTTTTATTATGAACTTAATTATATTGAATCATTTTGAGCTGAAGTAAAATAGTATTTATTGTAATTATATTTTTAAAAATTTTGAAAAAATTGTTTCACATGCATTAGAAACTATTAGCCTAACAAAGATCTATTGTTTTGCTTATTGTTCTGCTCATTATATGAGTGTATATAAACTTGATCTTTCAGGAAATGCTGCTATATTTGCAATAAAAAAATACAAATCTTATTGTTAAATTTCTGAAAATATTCTTGAAGAATTTATATAATTTTTTTTAAAAAAATTTTTTTTGTAAGCAAGTGTTTATATATCTAATTTTGTTTTATTAAAGTTTTCAATAATAAAATCAATTTTTTTTTTATTAAAAAATAGAAGAATTTATTATTACATAGTTTAAATATATATATTTTTTCTTTATTTGATTTGTATATGCTAGGATATATTGTGAAAGAAACAACATCTTTTATATGTAAATACAATAAGTTAAATGCTAGCTTGTCTACAGTAACCACATGACTAATATTGAAAAGAAAATTTAAAATATATCTTGTCAGATGGTACCAAGCAGCTATGAATACCTATTCAGTATTAAGAAAATTAGAATTATAGTTAAGGAATGAAGATGTTAGGCTATAGATGCATTTAGAATACAGTAGAAATGATATATAGTACGTAATAAGACCAATAAATTAAATGAGATTATCATATTCATATGATCAATATATTATCTAACTTGTCGATCGTGGCTATCGTGGCTTGTGGCAACAATTCAAAAAATATGTTATATTTTTTCAAGAATTACTACCTTTTAACGAAATAATATAAATTCTTTAAAAAAAAACTCCGCAGTTTTATAATTCTTATTTAAACCTATTAAGTTACGAATTTTTTTTTACAATTTAAACTTATTTTAAAGATCTTTAGCAGTTTTGGATGTCTTTAAGTGGCTCACACCATAAACAAGAGATAGTACTTAAGAAAATAATGCATCCATTTATAAAAGTAATTTAAAATTATAACTATGGATTGATTACCACAATCACCATGTTTGGAAAGAAGTTAAAAAAATGGATTTATAAAAATCAAAAACCAAATACAAAGGTCGATTTGACAGAAGCAGTTTTTGCTATGTGGTATGCTAAAACATTTTAGACTTTGTAAATTCAATGCCTAAACGGCTATCGTAAAAAAGGAAACGCTTTATTTTTATCGGCGTTATACGTATCACCCGTTTGTAATTATGTACTACGTTGATCAACACATAGTTATCAAATAATACGATAATACGGAAAAGGTGGATTTGTTTTGCATAAGCATCTAAAATAGAGTGTCAAATAAATAAAAAAAGTCATAATTTATAAAAGACGCGTTTCCTTTTCACCCTTTTATAGTTCATTCTCAACAAAAAAAAAATAAGACAATATTATAAAATGTGGTTCGAACTTATATTTCTATTTCTTGACTTAATTTGTTACTGTCTTTTTGGACCCACAGCTTCTCTACCGGAGAATAAATACGAGACTGTTTTCCACACCGATATTTTTGAAGCTTTTACACCGTTGCCAGAATATCCTAAAAACGTGACTCGTAGTTATACATTTGAACTGTTAAAGGTTTATTTGGCTCCTGACGGCTTTACTCGCCCGGTATGGTCAGTAAATGGACAGTAAGTAATATTCCACTTAGTAATTAAATAACCGAAATATCTCCAATTAATTTTTTGTCTTAAAAGATATCCCGGTCCGATAATTCGTGCAAATATTGGTGATAGATTTAATATTACGGTGATAAATCGTTTAGGTGATCCCTCTGCAAGTATGTAGGTAGAAAGTAACATAGCCTCATATTTTGCGTATGTTCGTTTGATTTTTCATTCTTTAACATACAAATTCAAGTTCACTGGCACGGGATTGAACAAAGAGGCATAAATTGGTTTGACGGTGTTCCTGGGACTACTCAATGCCCGATTCCAAATGGAATTAACTTTTCGTATGTATTTGACCTCCAACAATCCGGAACTCACTGGTATCATGCTCATATTCTTGCTCAGCTTGTTGAAGGCCTAAGGGTAGAGTGATTATGTTTTAATTTAAAATTTTTTTACAAAAAAATAAAAGGAGAAAATAATATAATAAAAATAACTTAATATGAAAGGGTCCCATAATAATACACGACCCTGATGATCCGAATAAACACGAATATGATTACGAATACGTAATGACAGTGGCCGATTGGTATCATACTCCTACTGATGATCCTAGAATGCTACCCTTACTTCACAGTGGTGAGTATTTATAACAGTTATGTTAAAGTCCATCTAATTTAATACCAATAATAATTTTCTCTTTACAGCAAATTATAAGGGATTTGACCCTATCCCTGATTCCGCAGATATTAGTGGTGTGGGGCAGTACAACTGCACGATACCGACATGCACACCTTCTAAATTTGCTACCTATAAAGTTAAAGAAGGAAAAAAATATCGATTTCGAATAATCAACATGAGCACCATGTCTCATTTTTGGGTTTCTATTGATAAGCACCCACTCACTATTATAGAAACCGATGGAACACCAGTTCGTCCAGCCACAGTTGATGCTCTTCGAATAAACATTGCTCAGCGATATTCGGTAGTTGTTCATGCAAATCAGCCCGTCGATAGTTATTACATAAAAGCGCGAATCCCAGAAAGCAGTTTACCCGTCAACAATTATACGTTCAATTTTGATTCTCCGTTACTCAAAAACGATCAAGTTACTGGTATACTTCGCTATGAAGGTGCGCCCGATAAGCTTCCCACTTACAATGGACCTTCCATCAACGCATCAGATTGCTATGACATGGATGCCAGCCTCTTGAAACCCTATCCGTTGAACCCGCCTGTACCACGAGATGAGAATCTCACAACCTTAGAATTTGAAATTAATGTTATATTAAGAGATAACTATTTACAGGGTGTAATGAATAATTCAACGTATTCCCCGAATCTCACTTATCCTACTAATAAAAGAATTATTGATGGCGATAATTTTTCGACTTCCGACAACGTCTATTATTATCATGGATTAAACTCCCCTATTCAGATTGTTTTAAATAATACAGAAAACCGAACTCATCCTTTTCATTTGGTAAATTCTGTTTATGATATCAAGCGTATCTTTAATTATTTTTAACCTATTACTTTTAAATAGCACGGACACTCGTTCTGGATTATTGCCCAAGGCGAAATAGGCAGTCATCTCCAGCCCCTTAATTCCTTAAAGTTTAACTTTGACGATCCACCATTCCGAGACATAATAACGCTTAAAGAACTTAGGTAAATGTTTATTATGAAACCCTCATTATATATTCACATGATTTATACTAATATATCAAATACTATAGTTTAAATGTAATAAGGTACTACGCGAATAACCCTGGTGTCTGGCTGCTCCATTGCCACATGGAATGGCACATCGAATTGGGAATGGTTGTTCAATTAGTCGAACTGCCAGAGATATTTTCGAAATATGTTATCCCTAATGATATTCATAGGCTTTGTACAAGTATATAATAGAATATTAACTTATTTCTACCTTTATTGGTTTTTTGGATTATATTTAAGTTAAAGTTTTTTCTGTCATTTATTTTTTATCAATTCAATTTAAAATGCATCATGTTATTATGCCCTTCGATTTATAAGAAACAAAATGAGATCGTATTTGCAAGTTACTACTGTATATAATTTATCATATTCATATTTTTCTGAATCACCCATTATGATTACAGTATGTTTCTGCGAGTTTAATTATGTCCTTAACACTTTTGTCATTGGCGAAATGGATAGTAATCAAAAAGGTAAAACTTGAAGATACAGCTCTTAAGAATGATTATGGTACAAAGATTTAACATGTACATTCAGTAATTAAAGTCAAGGTAAATTTTTGCATTTCTATTATTAGTGAGAAAACTTGATGAATTATGTCTGCATAGTGAAATTTTCTCACTGTGTAACTATACCGGTATAGGAGCAACATGCCATCGATTAGAAAGTTTTACAAGCTGTAAAATAATGTTATAAATAATTTATTGTCAACCTTTATTGCTTTATAGAGTTTATAATGATTGATCATTTAAGTTTCCATAATAATATATAAATAGAAAGAAAACTGAAAATAATGAAATGGATGCAAAATCAAAATCATAATACAAATTCATTGTGCAAAACTATTCAATCCCCTTCTAATTAAAATTACTATTATAATTTTAGCATCTTTATTAATAAGCCAATATTTTTAAAGAATGTTAAACAAGAAAAAAAACCCAGGTTGTTGCAAAAAAAGTGTTATAGCAAAAATATTAAAATAGCAATACAAAGAAAAAAAAACATTTATTAAATATACAAACATATTAGCTATTTGTACAATAAGTTGCACTTGAATAATTCAAAGTTAACTAAAAAACTATTAAACAAAGATAATATGATAAATTTGTTTCTCCTGTAATAAACATTATAACTTTTTTTTAATGGTAAGATAAATTACTTCTTTATTGATAGAGTAAATATATAATTTTACATGATCAATAATAAGATATAAAATATATGGTCCTGAAAATTGAAATCAAACAGACTCACATAGACTTGCATAAGGTTTAAAACATTATTAAAAAAGATGGTGAATTATAACCCACATATTAAATTTAATATAAATCTGAGAATCAAAAATTGAATTGAATTGAATCATTAGAATTCTTAATAAGATATATGCTATACATATCAGTTTACCATCTATTTTAGTAAATATATTTCTAAAAAATATTGAGCATGAAAAAAAAAAGAAATCATTTACTAAAAAAAATAAAAAAACATTTGGAAAAAAATTATCAATTTTGTAAAGAAAATAAATAAAAAGAGAATAAATAATAAAATATGAAAATGTTTATTATATATGGTTCTTAAATGCATATTTTAAATATTTCAATCAAATATTAACATTATACAAGTTATATGTAAATCAATAGGTATAATCATGTAATTTTTGTAATATATTGTTATTATATATTATAGTTGTATTGTAGATTAATAGTAAAATAATTGAAATACATTTTAGATATTTATTATATTATTTTAATAAGTTGTTATATATTGTAATTACTAGAACTTATATAGAATACTGATTATATGCTCTTCCAATTTTATAAATTTTTGTATTATATTTATTTTGTTATTATAACTGTGTTTAAATATTATGATAGTATATATAGTAAAGATTTTTTATTAAAGATAAATTGATTTTAATTTTTAGATGAAATTTTTTAGATAAGATGTTTTGTAAATATGGAAATTAATAAGACTGACAACTATTTAAAAGATTATATTAAATATTGCACTAGTTGTTATTAGCTATGGTTCCGAAAATTGGAATCGAATAGAATCGAACAGAATCGCATGAGGTTCGGAACACTATTAAAAATGATGGTGGGATATACCCCACCTATTAAATTTAATATAAACTTGAGAATCGAATACAGAATCGAAGAGAATCGTTAGGATCCTTATTATTAGCAGAAAACAAAAATTCTAAAGAAATAAATAATGTCTCTTGATAATAAGTAATATTTAATTTGTTATATATAATATTTATAATATAATAAGTAATAAAATATAAAAATAAATAAAGACCTATAGGTCTATAATATAATGGTTAACACTTCACAGATTAAATTACAAGATACCAATTTAATCTTATACAAGGGTGGTTAAATAAAATTAATATGATATCTGGTACTATAACTTGTAAAAATACTGTTTCTCGTAAAAAGCCATTTCACATGATGATCCAATAGATATTGAGATTTTAATTTCCAGAAAAAGTGTTATGGTACAGTAATAATCTGATTGATATTACAATAATTACTAGAAGTTGCAAGGTGTATGAGTTGTTTGCTTTCAATGAGTAGATTTAATAATCACTTTTCTAATATTTGACATTTTTTATACAGATACTTTCCCTAATCTTATTCCAATTTAATAATAAACCAGTTTGATGATACTTATTCTAAAAAGGTGTTCAGGCAGTAAGCATCAGTTATAAATATCTTGAACATTTTTAAATATTATTTAAATAAATAAGAAATTAAATAGTTAGCTTAGCTACAGGTAGTAGTAAAAAGATTTATCTTAATAGAGCAAGTAGGGATTCTGTAGTTTTATTTGCCATAAGATATTATTCCTAGCGCCTCTTTTCAATATTTCTCCTTAATCCTTTCCATAAAAATAAAATTTAGTTAGTTACTAGTGAACATGTATGCTACTAATTAAACAAAAAGATTTCTTTATTCAGTAGATTAATCTCTATATCTAATATAAATTAAGAACAAGCTATAGCAAATGTTATTATTTGAAGTAATTCTAATAAAAGTTAAATGTTATTAGCACTGATACATTATAGTATTGTCTTAGATAAATATAAATATCATTATAGAAATAATTTCCAATCAGACAATTACACTGGTACATAATAATAATAATAATAATAATAATAAATAAAAATAAATAATTTATTTTTTTTTAATTTGAAAATTGCTTATATAGATTTTATTTATACTAGTTGAAATCTGATTATTCAGCAGTATGCCACTTATCAATCATTTGACATATGATAAAAAAATTTGTCAAACATTTATCAACAATTTGACAATCATTGTCAAATTGAGTATGCTGAATTATTGCTAAATGTTTGTCAAATATTTGACAAATTATTTATTATATGTCAAATAATTAATAAGTGGCATACTGCTGAATAATTGGATTTCAACTAGTGTTAATAAAGTAACAAGTTATCTAAATAAGTGTTTGCTTTGTAATATTTATTTATTGTATTAAAATTAATTAATCTCTTTGTATTTTGTAATAAATTGAGTATAATTTCTTTTTTTTTTTAACAAAAAGTCTTTCATTGACTGTTTATTGTCCACTATTTATATTATTATCAAAAAAATTATAACTTTTACTTTGAATATTTTTTTAAAAAGAAAAATTAAATATAAGATTTTTATTAAACTTTAGTTTGTTTATTATTTTTTTTTTTTTTTTTTTTTTGAAGAAGCGGGCGGCTCCCCGTATATATTTTTATTATAAATTTTAGACTTGTAAC
>CAJVPV010002607.1:0-12744 GCA_910591835.1 Acaulospora morrowiae
AAAAAAATAAAATAATTTTATAAAAAATTTTATATAAATATTATGTAATAAGATTAAAAAAAAAATTAAAATTAAAATAATTCAAATTTATAAAATAAACTGTAATAATAATTTATAAACAGTAAATTTTTTTTTAAAAAAAAAAAGTAATTTTATTTATTTTTAAAATTATATCTAAAGATTAAATATTAATAATAAATATATATTATTACTTTAATATAAAAAATAATTTATATAAAATATTAATCTATATAATATATTTTAACTAATTTTCTTTTAAAAATTTTATCTATATCATATAATCTAATGTGCTTTATTTAAATAATACAGTATATTAGTTTAAAAAAAAACTATTTTTTTTAATATATATAGTTAAATAACTATTTTTGTAGGTTAATATTTAACTTAATTACATATTTAAAAAATATAAAATTCTTTTACAAATAATATATATAATATATATTTAAATAAAGAATTATAGTTTATCAATAATAATAATAATGATAGATATTTAAATAATAAAATAATTTATATAAAATTTTTAATATTATTATGTTTTTTATTTTAAAGATTTAAAAAATAATTAAATAATCAAATTTTTATATAAAAATTTTTATCATAATTATTAATTATTATTCATGATAAATTAAACAGAAAATCACTAGTTTAAATTTGTAAACGAAAACTGAATCTGTAAACCGTATATACATTATATTGTAAGTTATTTTAATCTATAAAAATAAAATTATTTAATAATTTGTATGTTTTATTTACTAAGATAACAAAAATACTAAATATGATTTTTCGGTTTCTATTTTTGAATAATCGATATCTTACGCAAATTTCAAGGATCATTAATGCGAGATTTAAAAAATTCCTGCCTGTCTTTAAAAATAGTTATCAATATATTAATTAATACAATAAACATGTTATTTTAATTATATAATGTATATACAGTAATTATATTAAATTAATATTCAATAAACATGAAAACTGAATTCACATGAAATTTCTATATTTTACCTATCATAAGTCGGATACTTTTTCATTATTGCATAAAATTTTAATATACTAGAAGATAAATAAAAATTATTCGTGATCCATTTTCGTGAATAAAGATCGAACTGTTTTAATTAACGTTCTTGGGCATATAGATTATCATTATTTCTAATATTCATTAAAATATTCCTAGCCTTCAAAGATGATTGCCCATATATTACAAATTTTATTCTAGAAGCTCTTACTATTCTCATTGTTTTTAATTGGAATATAATAATTGAATAATTCCTCAGTATTGTTTAACGAGTTTCCCGATGATGCACAGTTACCTACCGTCAAATCTACCACATGAGTGTACGTACATCGTATTGTTATAATTCAAAGAATGTTACACACTGATGATAGGGCTGATATATTACATACAGTATATATATAAATAGTGTATATTCGAAATGAATTACTCAAAATATCAATTTTAGATGTCATATCTACATCTACCTTTAGAACTCGTCATTGTAATATTATCATTCGTGCCTGCTCGGGACCTTTGTAGATATATGAGTTTGTCAAAGGCCCTTGAATATGAAATCCGGAAAATATTAGTGGAAAGAATTCAATATTATTTCGAGGAGGGAAGAAATTATTTATTGGTTTGTATTGTTAAAAACGTCGGTTTAATTTTTCTCTTTAAATATAATTTCTAATTATCGATCTCATACTTAATAATTTCTTATTCAACGTCGCTCTTTTTTCCCCCCAAAAAGGCGACAATTGAGCCTCAAGATGATCACAACTCCGTTCCAACTCATATTTTTGATCTGGTGTTGTTAAATGTGGATTCAACATCGTTGAAAAGTCGATTTAGGATCTCGTCTATTGAAAATTTACAATCTCCAAAAATAATAGCAAGAAAATTGGGGGGTACCGAACGATGGGAAACAATTCAGCAGAATGCATATATCAATCTCGAATTTTCCTGGAACCCGATCGTTGATTCATTTCAACCAAATAATGTTTCAATACATGTTTTTTCACCACATGATATACGACATGAAGTGATTTATATTTCCAAAGGGGTTGTAGATTTCAAAATAGACTTTGGTCCCGAATCAACCATACGATGGGATAGTCCTGTTGATGATAACTCGACGATTACCGTTAGCATGGAAAAAGAATATACGGATTTTCAAAGCGTGAGCGCGATGGTACATGTAGAGGAGGTCATTGTTAATTCTGGTGTATTGTTAACTGCTATCGAAGAAATGCGGAAGGATGAGGTCACAAATGTAGTGCTCGAGGATTCGTATTAACATTAAAATTTTCGTGGACACTAGAATTTTAAATGATGTACATATAAAAACTTGAATAAAATAAATAAATAAACAGATTAACTGAATGCCTTTGCTGAGGCAGCATTTCAACTACTCAGAAAGTAGACTACATTTGGGATTCCCTTATACAACGTAGTGTGCGTGCTATAATAAATTATTGAATCAGGACTGCTGGAATAATTATCCGAAAGATGAACCGACTCGATCGAATCATGAATTACTAATTGAATGATAAGCCTTATCGATGATACAGTATAATGCTGTTGAATTCAATTAATCAATTAATCAATATAAAATATAAAACGTGATATTTGATTTCAAATTAATATCTCCTATTTATTAAGATGAAAAGCAAACAATTATATTTTCTCAAAAATGAACACACATGATTTATAAATTTTCACATACCGAATAATTTAAGATTTATTTTTTAATTGCAAATTTTTTAATACTAGGTATACTGTTTAAAAAAATATATCTGGTAATTTTTTACAAATATAAATGATTATAAACATAAACATGAAATTTTTTTAAATTGAAATTACTATTCTAAAATAATATTGTCCATTAATTGATTATTAAAAAATATATATATATTTGAATTAAAGAAATTGCAGTAATAAAGTATATTTTAATTTTTTTAATCAATATAATAATTTGATTTCTTATCAAAAAAACATTATTTTAAAAAGCTTTTTTAAAAACCACAATAAAAAAAATTCAATCATTTTATAATAATTATTTTTTAATAAAGAATTTGATAATTTTATTGCAAAACTGACCAGTGTATCTATAGTATAGTGATTAATGCTTTACATGTCAAATTACAAAATATCATAAAGGTAATTGAATTAATTTAAAATAATATCTGATATTATAACCTGTTATATATTGTTTTTTATAAAAAGTCAGTTTATATGTTAATTTAGCAAATATAATTTTATAGAAAGTGTAGTGACATAATAATTGTTCAATTAGTGTTATAATAATTATCAAAAGCAAGTCTTATGATAATTAGACAAAATAAAATAGGAACATTTGTCTAATTTTTTAATTAAAACTTTTTTTATATTTTAATATATAAATTGGATTATATTTTATTCTAATTAATTTCAATTGTTTTTTCTTTTTCTATTAATTATCAAATAAAAAAACTTTAAAAAAAATACTAAACTGATATTAATATCTTATGTAATATGATTTTCAACAGCTTACTATATATATAGGAGTTGTACTTTGCTTGATATTTATGTTCTTATATTTGACAATTTATATCAATTGTCTTTTGAAGTATTTATTAAAAGACTAAAGAGCTAAAAAGCTTGTTTCATATAGCTTGTATATTTTTTAAAAAAAATATACTTCTTTTGATTATAAGAATTTTTAGATTTAATAATTAAAATTAATTAGAAAAAATAAATATTTAGAATATTTAATAGAAAATATATATATTATATTGGTTATATAAATAAATATATAATATGATAAATAACTTATATAGATAATTAGTAGTATTTCATTATTCTTATATAAATTAAATATATAGATTGAGTGATTTAAAACTAGTAATAGAATTTTTATTTTATAAATAAGTTTTTTTGAAAATATATAATATATTTTATAGATAAATAATATATTACCAATAAGAATTCTAATAATTTAATTCAATTTGATTGATTTTTAGATTTATATTAAATTTGATATATAATTTATATTTTGTTATAATTTTTAATAATGTTTCAAATTTTATATAAGCTTATAAGAATTTATATAAGTTTAATTTTCAAAACTATAATTATTAAATATAAAAAATAGATATGCTAGTATTTAGCTATTATAATAACAATAGAAAATAGTTAATATAATATAAAATTAAATATGATTTAATAAAAGCCTATATCTAATGCTATTCTACTATAGTAAATATACATATTTCTCAAGACTATAGAAAATTTTTTTAAAAAATATATATTTATAAAAGATATGTATTTATAAAGATAATTTTATTAAAGGTTTTATATACTTGGGACCAAGCTTGACTATGTATTTAGAGAGAGAAAACACAGTAAGTGTATTTATAAAAAGTATATTAAGAGAGATTTCTTTGTATAAAAAAAAAAGATAATTTTATTACAAAACCATTTTATTAAATTTTATTATATTAAATAATTGTTGTATTACATTTTACATATCAATAAATCAGCATACAGTATATAATTAAATTTTTATTTAAAAAATTATTTTAAGTTAAATGAATAGTTTAAATATTCTATAACCAAATCAATATTTATTATTTTTGTTGCTATTCCAATTTTCAATAATTTTATCATTATGTTCTAATACGTATTTTTAAGTTTTTTTGGAAATACCATAATTATGTTAGTTCAGGACCTTTTTGTTTCTTCTACTGAACTTCTGGCTAAAGCAAAATAGTTTGGTATATATTTACATACAGTAGCTATGTTTTTTTTTTTTTTTAAATGAACGTCAAAATAAGAAACCTTTGATTACAATTATTATTTAAATTTTAAAATTTGATACTATTGGATTAAATTCTTTTTAAAAAATCATTCAATATCACCATTGCTTTTTGTACATTCTATATATGCTGTGCTGTATGTTGGTTACATATTTTTTAACAGAAAATACTTTCTTATTAAAAAATAAAAATTTTTTTGAAAAATTTTTACAATAATAATAAATTGTTTTTTTAAAAAAAAAAATGAAAAAGTGTATGTAAAATATGACATGTGTTTTGAAATCGAAATGTTTCGGATAAAGCAGACTTCACGTTTTCAACAAGATAATTGATAAATTAGTCAATGATATCGATAAGGTTAACGTTGTTGTTATATTAGATGAGCATTGGTTAGATGTCAAAATTTTTCACCAAACATCCTCGCATGTGAATTGACAATCTGCATTAATTTACACACTATTTTTTTGTTTAAAAAGCAGTTTTCACTGAGCGTGGTGATTCTACCCAAAAATTATGTCATCAACGGGAACAAACGACATTCGTCCAAGGAAGGTTTGTCTTTCGTACACAGGTACCTAAATGCTTCTTTCTTCAATCTTCAATTGCATCAATTTACACCGATTAAGCGATGATGTCTTCTTTCCTAGGTGGTAAGGATTGCACATTAACTTTACACCATTTATCTGCCCATCCTCAACAATATACCATTAACTCATTGGTGACGTTCACACCCTCGGGCCCAAAACCCTTTCTCGCTCACCCTCAACCCTTGATAAAGCTCCAGTCATCCGCTCTCCAGCTCCCTCATCAATTCCTCTCGGTGAGTGCACCCTACGTGGACTCATATCGTTCATTGATTTCGTCGCTCGGAGTTGATGCTCTAGCCACCGGCGATATTCTTGATGTGTGTGACCAATTTATGGATCGCGTCGTCAAAGGCACTAATGTCGAGTTGGTGCGTCCGTTGTGGGGACGTGAGCGAAGTGAAATGATCAATGAAATACTGAACTTTGGTTTCGAGGTGCTGATTACTTGTGTGAATCTGGAGAAGGTGCAAGAGGAGGTGGCCAAGCAGTTGGTGGGAAACATCCTCACAAGGGAACTGTACGAGAATGTGATCTCGAAACAAGAGGGATTGGATGAAAGTGGCGAGATGGGTGAGTATCATAGCATGGTGTTGAATGCACCGTTATTTAAGAAACGGATCGTGATTAACAGGGGACGACAAGTTGTCTCGGATGATGGAAGGTTCATGTATTACGAAGTTTTAGAGTGCAAAGCTGTTGATAAATTATGATTCTTTTGATCACACTTTCCGTTTATCAGATATTTACAGTAAGATTATAGAAATACAATGTTTTTTTTTTTATCGAACAATTTTTCGAAGCATAAAATGCAAGTATTTGATTCATGCGCGTGTGATAAAACTTTAATCTCGGTAAATTAATAAGAATAAAGTCCTTTCTCTTGAAAAATAAATAATTTAAAAATGTTCATCTCGTCTTAAGACTTTTCCGCCTCATCGGTAGCATCTCCTCCCACCTCATCCACCATGCCATTTAATTTGTTTTCTTCTCGGATATCCTCCATATAATCAACATCACAAACAAACTGTTTCAAAAATTGTTCCAGGTAATTTATTCGTTCGTTAATGGTTTCGTCGTCGCCAGATGTCTCAATCAACGGTATGGATTTGGGATATTGTTTGTGGAGTGACCGCTTTACCTTCCGACGCATACAAAATGCCTGACAGAATCCCCACGGGACGATCGGCATGAACCCTGAAAAAAAAATTAACGAAAGGATAAATTTCGTTCATTATTCCACGCGCTCAAACAATATTATAAACGATACCTACCGAATAACAGAACATAGGTTCCGACGAGAAGACCGTAAAAACCTGAAAGTAGAGCCAAGGAATCTGTAATCTATGTCACGAAAGATAATTGAAATGCGTTAAACCGATAATTCGTAAATCCGGAATTTGAGAGAATACTCGAGGAACTTACATGACGCATCCTGCACATGAAATGTAGAATTCAAATGAAAGCATTTGAGTGAATTGAAGGAACACGAACATCGAAAAAGCAAACCACGTAAAGGCACGTTACCTAGTTTCTGTGCTAACGTCCTGGTACCAATCCATCGCGCCCACGTAAAGATTTGAATATAATTGTGTTCCGTTGATCGATTGATTCGCGTACGCAGACGCAGTTGTCGGGTTGGTCACCGATTCTAGGTTAAGCGGAAGTAATTCTTAATGGTAGGAAACCATTAGGAAAGGAAAGCAAAAAATAAAAAGAGATAGGTCCAAACCATATTTCGTGGTGATATAGCTTGTGTCGAAATAACTTGGTGGTGCGCCTAGCACGGCCCAGAAATTTGGAACCATTTTCCTTCGGATATGCCTATTAATAAACATCCAGTTCACCTAAATAAAATTGAGAAAAATCGTTAACGATTTTACTTTGCAAGTCAAAAATCTTTTCTCGTACACCTCACCTGCTGAAACCCAATCACGTGCAAGTTCAAATTTTCCAACGTTGCAAAGAATTCCGAGTCGACCTCTTTGGCGCGAGCATTAACGCTCACCGGCACCGTGCGAGGATTAAAATCAGAGTCGTAAGCCCTCACCAACATTCCCGCGTCATTCCCGCGAATATACCTCGGATCGTCAATTCTTATGGTGTACCAAACAGCATTGAGTTTTTCGGTCTTGTTAAACACCAAACCTTCGGTCGCGGTGAACCATCCGTGCCATCTTGCATCCGTCTCGGATAGATTACAGGCAGGTTGAGTGATGTAGGAGGAGCAAGCGTCGGGTGTTGATTCCCGGCCATCTATTTTTTTTACGTTTAACAAGAGAGTACCAATGTAAGTCTCAGGTCCAAAAGGCGTGAAACATGTGAAGCAAATTGTTGACTACCAACCGAGGTAACGAAACGTGCAAGTAATGTTAAAATGATAGTTAAACGTGAATTCCAAATCTACAGGGATTTTCATGTGGACACGTGAATAAATTTATCAACGAACAGAAACCGATTATCTCATAAACCGAGTAAAGAACGCGAACCAGGAATAGGTATGTGAGGAGCTTCTTGCAATTGAGATTTGGTGATGCCTTTGTCCGACGCCAAAAATATCACCGCTATGGCAAAATAACCGCATAATAAAATCCCTAGCGTAAGTAATGTTAATCCTCGGGCATATAGCAAAGACTTATTTTCGGTCTTCCGATATCTCTGTGCGAACTCCTTGGTTTCATATAGTAATTCCACCATGATTACTTATAATTAGGTGTGTTTATTATGTGCGAACGAAAATAGAATATTTATTATGCTAGATTTATAGTCTTCAAAATTATTTCTCGTAATTAAGATTAGATCACGAACACAAGATTTTCTCCCGCTAAACTATTAACAAATTCTATTGAGTTTCATTGTCAATGTTCTCATCGATGACTCTACTATTCCGGTCTTAGATCCTGGTGATCCTGGGGGAAAGAGGAAGAAAAATTGAGTGATTTCAACCCCGATGGCCGATTAAAAAAATGTACGATATTTGTGCACATCAAAACTAAATGGAACCAATTACACAACACGAATGGGCGGAGATCCTATATCCATCTATGGTTCGTCTTTTACGACCGGATTTCCATATTTATCACCTCACGTTCGGGCTAATAGTGTCAACAAAATATTTCTGTGCGACGACAAAGCAATTTTCTTCTTGATTAAATGCATAACCACGAAGATCCATAGGTATTGTACGTCATGAACGGTTTTGACATGTATAAAAGGTTAGTTATTCATTTTGACTATTTTGGTTAAATTGAGGTTTGTTTAACTTCGAATGGTTCGGTCGCTCAAATACTTACGTGACTGTTTTGTTTGAACGTTATTGAAGTTAACCAAAAGGTATACAAACTCTGATTCCTTTCAAAAGAAAAATATGCAGTATTGTTCTCGTAGTTCGGGATCACACTCTTAATCACTTCTTTTAAAGGGATGCATTCTCAGAATACCCGAATTTCGGTAAACCGGATGTGTCGATTAGCAAAACTATCAAATAAGGAAATTACAATCGAATGTAACGGATTCATTGATTACGTTTTTATTATTGTTTACGAGCAAAGCAAATGCACGACGACAGATAGCGTGAGACACAAAAAACATTACTCAAGAAACTCCGCCGACAAAAAAACGAATCGCACTAGAACGGTTCTGATCATCAAAATTAAATTAAAATTTTCCATTTGTGATCAATAATGCATGATCACTCGCTTCTAAGAATAAAAATTGAGTATAGGTAATTTTTCTTTTCTGTTTACCTTATTATTTTTCACGGATGCGTACACACGAACTCGCCATATCAATGATCATTCAAAATTTCCACAAAAAGAATCGTCCAAGTGAAGTTGTTTTCTCGTTGTCGCGCGTTCACATGTTTATTCTGTGTGAGACAAACTTTAGTGTAATCGTTCCGCCAGCCCAGACTTGCACATGCATGAGGCATCAATTTCAACAAATGATTTCATTCTGAAAACCTCTTTTACATGATCTTACTGGTGGTATTCTGATCTTTTATTGATGATTCACAAGTTGCACTTTAATTGGCTCCGATAAACACACGCAATTTCGGCAATCCCAATTATGCTTTAAAATTTACAGATTTGTCAGTGTGATACAATTACAAGAAAAATAAAGCTAATGTCTTTTGTTTTCATGGCTTTTTTATCGTCTTTCCAAAGTATTCGAATCACCGCCAGGTTTCCAGAGTTTCATTAAGGATTGTTAGGGAGATCGCGCTCACATACCAGATTTACTGTATAATTGCGTTAATGGAAATAAGCGTCATAGAGCAATAACGTGTTTTTCATAGAAAAATCGAAAAAAGGTGCTTCAACCAGGTTACATTCCTGTGAGCTCTCGAAAGAAATTTTACAATCACCACCGAACCCAAGAGAGAAGATTAACCCCCCAAAGGGTCAGTTCCTTTATTCAAAGAAGAAATGTCAAAGTTTCTTCACGAAACAAAGTCAATATTCCATAAACATGGAAAAACCGAACCCATCCACTTGGTTTGCATGAGAAGCATTTGTATTATCATATGCGGATCACTACTTTTGACATATCTTATTTTTCTGGCAATTATGATTGCCACCGACAACAAACCTACCCTCATGACAGCTCTCGTGGCCAAACCTTATATTCCGGTTCCAGGTATTTACCATTCCATAATCGTCTCAACCTGATTCAAAGGAGATTACTACTGATTATCAACTCACGCCAAAAAAAAAACTCGAAACGAAGACTTGGTCGTCAGTTCGAATTTTAATTTTTCAATGAAATGCCAGTTCCAGTACTTAGGTAAAACGATCAGTTTGTGAAATACACGGCAAATGAAGATTTCTTAGTTCAACGTACCCTGCATTTCCATCCGCAGATCACGTGAGTACAGAACAAGACACGACAGACTGTACTTCATACATCTTGCCAACCGAATGTTCGCCCGAAGATGAATCCAATAGATTCACCGGTCGTTGTACGAGTCAATTCCTTTCAACGAATTCTTTGAATCTCAGTCTACCGGATAAACGTTACGGCCTCACGTTTACTTTCATTCGTTCCCCTGATCATAACGATACTTCGGACACTGGAATGAAGATCAGGGCCGTGGATTCGCGTAAGTTCTCGACGTGTGGACGGATGACGGATGGATAAAAGGATTATTGACGAAGGTGTATTCTCTTCTAGTATTTAACCCAGCAAGGCTGCCCGCTGACATAAAATCGCTTATAACCCAAATCAATCCGTGGCTCTTTGACGAACTCGAAAATCTAAATTTTCACATCATAGGCTATCACAAGGTAAATAGCTCATTTCTCGCGCTTAATCTTTTTAAAAAGTTTTTTCGTGTTAATAGTATACACATGTGTTGATATTCTTTTTTTTTTTTTAATAAAAAAGGTTTCAAAAATGCTGTTCACCAGAAAAGTGAAAAACCTGATGAAACCAAATTTTCTGAATGTCATCGGTATCCCACCGAGTTACCTGAAGCAACCTTACATCGAATCCACTTTCGGTACTCACCTATGAACTGCGACTCTTTTCACGAAAAAATTTTCTTTCTCCCTTATTCACACATCCTTCTCATTTCAACAGAATCAGCAATAATTCCGTACGCGTCACAGATGTTTGAAAATGCCACCTTGGGTGACATTTATGCTACCTTGTTCATCGGTACTTACAACTGGCTTGAACAAGTTGACACTGAGATTAGGTAAGCAATTGCGCTGTAGATAGATAGATATATATAAAAGATCACTAATCACCTTTTTGATTTGCATTTTTAAAAACTGTCCTAGGTCCACCAATGTGAGTACATTATTGAATTCAAGATAATGATTTATGTGAAACCGTTTCGATCCATGTTTCACGTGACGATTTCATTACTCAAGGTTATTTCCTTTTATATTGATTTTTAGATTTTGGATTCTATTGCTTTGCTTGCCGGTCTATATGGACTATTGACAGCCATTTACATTTGTTTATTTGGTAAGTGCTTTCTTCTATTTTGCGTGGTTCACAAGTTCCGTAACTAAATTTCGTACTGCAATTTGTTTAAAGGTGTCACTGCAATATCTCCATGGGGTATATGTCAACGCGGATGTTGTGGGCGTCGTTCCCGCGAGAACGTCTATCGAAAATTCGCTCCGCGTGGTTTGCCCATCCTCTCGCAATCTCGTATCCGACAACCTGTCATCCAGCGGTTGGACGACTTGGAAGAGTACATAAGACTATTCTTGTTGAATGTATCTGCTATACAAGATGCCGATTCGAAACCTGATGACCTTGAGCACAAAACCATACCCAAAGGTCATGAACGACCTGGCAAGAAATCAAAAAGACCTTCCCCACCTGTATCGATATTGAATTCGGCTCCGTATGACAAGTCGAATAGGACTTCAAAATTCTCCTCATCTTCGGATCATGAAAAGACTGCTAACGTGCCACCATCAGACAACGACACGAGTCATCCGATCGATAAACTGAAATCGTTCTTCTCGCCTTCCGGTAAATCACCAGAGTTGATACAAGAGAAAACTCCCGCAAATTTGGACTTTGCACATTCACCCATGGCCGGGACTTCCGATGCGACATCTACATTACCTGTTAGAACCGACACCCTTCTGCCGCTGTCTCCAGTTTCACCAAGCATTTTGTTGACAGAAGCCGATAAACCTGAATCAGATCAAACATCCATTTCATCGCAGTCTTCAAGTTCTCAAAAAATTCTTTTCGCGGCTAATGAACAACCCGAACGTGAACTAGATATTCCAAAGGGTGTACTAAACGTTTCTCAGAACAAGGAGGATACTCCAATGCAGTCTCCAAGTTCACAAAAAGTTCTTCTCACGACTAATGAACAACCCGAGCGTGAACTAGATGTTCCAAAGGGTGTACTAAACGTTCCTCAGAACAAGGAGGGTGCTCCATTGCAGTCTCCAAGTTCACAAAAAGTTCTCACGACTAATGAACAACCCGAGCGTGAATTGAATATCCCAAAAATGGGTGTACTAAACGTTCCTCAGAACAAGGAGGGTACTCCATTGCAGTCTCCAAGTTCACAAAAAGTTCTCACGACTAAAGAACAACCCGAGCGTGAATTGAATATCCCAAAAATGGGTGTACTAAACGTTCCTCAGAACAAGGAGGATACTCCATTGCAGTCTCCAAGTTCACAAAAAGTTCTCCCGACTAAAGAACAACCCGAGCGTGAATTGAATATCCCAAAAATGGGTGTACTAAATGTTCCTCAGAACAAGGAGGGTACTCCATTGCAGTCTCCAAGTTCGCAAAAAGTTCTCACGACTAATGAACAACCCGAGCGTGAATTGAATATCCCAAAAATGGGTGTACTAAACGTTCCTCA
>CAJVPV010002608.1:0-12740 GCA_910591835.1 Acaulospora morrowiae
AGTAATTTTTCTGCTCCTATGGAACATATTTTAAATAGAGATGGCTCGAAAGTGCTTGATGTTGGGTATAATATCATATCATCATTATAATATTCCTAGTGTGATTTCCGAGTTATTAAAAACTTTGTTTTAATGAAAGTTGCGGTACAGGTTCTTGGGCGTTTGATATGGCAACAAATTATCCAAAGGCAGAAATCACCGGAGTGGATATTGCTCCCATTCAACCTTATTGTATTAAGCCTAGGAATGTCACCTTTGTTAATGCGGACATTTTTAATGGGTTGCCATTTGAAGATAATACATTCGATTATGTGTTTCAGCGTCTAATGTTCATTTCAATTCCCCGAGATTTTTGGCCTGATAATATTAGAGAATTAGCCAGAGTTCTAAAGCCTGGTGGTTACTTAGAGGTATTAATTGTGTTCACGTTTAAATCAAATATTATAGTATTATTGATTACGATTGTCTATTAAAGTTATCGGAAATAGGCCCTCCCTATGAGATAGGCCCCGTAACTGCTAAAATTTGCAGCGCCTGTAAGTTTGATATTTCATAAATATTATCAATTGAAAAAATTAACAAGCCATTTTTAGTTGAACGTTTTAGTGAGAAAATTAATATCGATCGCAATGTATTCTGTAAGTTACGATCGCTCGTTGAACAAGTCGGTCAATTCAATGATATCCACGAAGTAAAAAATACATTTTTTTACTTTCCCGAAACCGGGAAACTAGAAAGAGCGGTAAGAGATTTTATTTCAAGTTAATCCGACCATAATATCATATTACTTATTCATAAATCACAGGCCATCGATAATTTCAAGATTTTGTTTGGCACCTTAGGATCCGCTCTGATGCCAATTTTAGACGTGACACCTGAAGAGTATGACGAAATGATAAATTCGATGGATAAAGAACTAAGCGATTTTAATAGTTACCAACATATGATTCGTGTTTATGCATGCAAGATGTAAAATAATTAAGACCTTCGTTAAAAAGTATGTGTTGTATAATATTCGCGTACGTAAATTATAGAATCTGGAATCAAAGCTTTATTAATTTTCCTTATATATTTATACAGATAGGTTTTGCATAAATAATATTTAACCTGTCTCAACGATAACGATATATTTTACTTAAAAAAAATCGATAGTAATCTAATAAATAGTTATTCTTCTCCATACTTATTCGTATAATGTGGAATAGTAACAGAAATGCCAATAGGGATAATAATATACAGTATATTTTCTCAATCTGATGGATTATTATATTGTTTTGTTTTTATTATATTATAATAATTATTAATTAATGTCTTGTATATACTGTATATATATTTTTAATAAGAATAAATTAAATTTGTTTTTTAAATAAGGAATCAGGTGAAAACTATAGAGATTAGAATAAAAACCAATAATTCTATAAAATATATTATTTTTGGAAATAGTTATTTGAATTATATGATAATTAAGATATTCTAAATATATTTGTAATAATTGTTATAATATATAATATATATATATTGCTGAACTTTAGTATATCAAATTGGCCTTTTCAACATAGTGTCTTTCTGCTACTAGTTTTTTGTTTTTATCTTTCTCCTGAAATAGAAATTATATAATAATAATATATAGTTTTAGCAGAAAAATTTCTCAATATTTTTTTGACATTTTAATTAATTATTTTATTTTTTCTGTTATATTATTACCATTTATTGTATAGATTGTTTTTACATATTGAATATATAAAATAATTAATAGTTTAGCTATAACAAAATATTATACATGACAATTGCAAAGAACAATAGTTAATTAAGATACTTTTGGAAGAATAGAATTTATAAAGTTATAACCTTTTAAAATTACTGTATATATAGATTAAATGTTGTGTTAATTGAACAAAAGCACATTATAAAAAACATAAAATAAAGTTATTTTTTCTAATAAAACAACATTTCAGATTTTTTATAATATAATTAAAGTTTATTATAAAAAATAAAAAGTAAAATCATAAAGAGCAACTATTAAATATTCTTTTAATAATTATGTTTGAAATATTTTATGTGCAAAAGAATAATTGGATTTTATGTTTCATTGAAAATACAAATAAGAAGCTTTATCATGACATTTTAATTAATAAACTATTTTTCAAAGCAAAACAAATTTTTGTCAAACCTAGATGTTTCAGAAAGACAATAATTTGAAATATTTGGCCAAGGATACAATTATCTTCTTGAAAAAAACTGTCCCATCTCCTCAATTGGCCATTCTATTTGCCTAAAATCAATCAATTAAGAACATCAGAGCTATAATAAAAACTAGAGTCAAAAAAATAAACACCATGATATACAAAAAAAACATATACAAAGCATTTTATATCAACAATTGAAAAGAATTGATGAAAAAAATTATGTCAGAGTGTATTAGGCTTTTATTGCAAGAAAATATTAACTACAGAAAGAGGACAAAAGTTTCTGAACAGTTTTTTAAATTCCGGTTTACTCATATTTCTATGATTAAATATATGCTAAATAATATTTATATGCAGACTATTATATCAAAGGAATATAATTATATAATTATACATTAATCGATATAAAGTGAGTAAATTATTAAATTATACTACTTTGTATCATATCGAAATACAATCTATACTATGATCAACACTATATAAAAAAAAGATTCATTGCAATTTTTATTATTATTAAAAACTAATACTTAGTAATTTCATCTTTCGCTACAATTACTGCTTAAATACATCTTGGTATACTATTAATTAAATTTTTAATTATACTTTAAGGAATCGCTTTTCATACTTTTTTAACACACTTATCAAGTTCAGTAAGACTGAATGGCTGTTTTTTTTGCTTACGAATATTCTGCTTAATCAAAGCTCACAAGTTCTTAATTGGATTGAGATCGGGGCTCTGGGCAGGCCAAGGCAACTTACACAAATCTTTTTCTATACAAAATTCAGTTGTGACCTTTGACGTGTAAGAATAAGCATTGTCTTCTTGAAACCAGCCATTACCCTTAGAACCATTACCCTTACCCTTAGAACTGTTACCCTTACCCTTAGAACTATTATTCTTATCCTTAAAAAACATATGCCTCATAATCAGTACAACATATTTGCGAAGAACCTTTATATAAGAAATGCTAGTTGCTGTTTCAGACAATAGTACAAGTTATACATGTGGTGTAAATTATTTTGCTATTGACTCAATTGCCAAAATCCTCAAAAATAATTGCGTTTGATTCAATTATTTTATATGTTTTAATAGTGATTCAATTAATTGTATCAAATAATTGCATCAATTGTGTCAAGGATCTATCAATTTCTACCATATGTATAGTACAAGTGATCCTAATTTTTGTTGTGAGAAACAACTCCAATATATATGGTTGGGATTGTGCTTTACCATGGCTGAAATACATGAAAGAAACCATTCATTTTTTGGCTTATGCCATACTTTGCTGCAGTGACTTTGTTGAAATTGAGTAAAGATCGATTTATTGCTTCACAATACTTTTGCCCAATCTTTCTTTGTTCAGTTTGCATAATCTAAATACCATGCTAATCATGCCTCTTTGTTGGCTGATGTAAGAAGTGGATTTCGTCATGCCATACAATTTCTCAATTCAAGTGAGTAAAGTAAATGTCTCAAGGTACATATAGAAACAAGCTGACCTGTTTTTTTTTCCAAAGCATTTGGATTCCAGTTTTATAAAGCCATCGATTCTTTATTACCATTCATTTAAGTTGTTTAAGTTGAGGGGTTTCAAATAAACGCGGTCTGCTAGCATGTGTCTTGGACTCTGTTGATCTGTTTCAGCATATCGCTTTAAAGTATCACAAACTGTAGATAAATCACAATTGACATTTTTGGCAATAGTGCGATATGAATCCCTATATTGATGACTGTAAAGTATAGCTCCACATTGAATTGCAATTAATTCTTTCTTACATCCCATTGTGTTTCAGAAGAATAAATGAATAATTGTTTTTAAACAATCATAATAAAAATTTATTTATAAATACCTGATCGCGTTTAAACAACACAGACTGTTTTTATTATAATTTACATATACAATACATATAGTATGTATATGTATAATATAAAAATAGAAAAAAAATTTTTTTTGAAGAACTTTAGCAATCATATTGCAATTTAATTTATAAAGGCTGATCGTATAAAATATACTTTAATATACTTCACACATAACCTTATATGTAACTTTATATTTATTAGTAATTACATGTCAATCTACTGTGTAGTTAAATTACGTGTTAAATATATGTAGCTTTATTTATTATAGAAATATGAATAAATCAGGGTTTAAAAAACCGTTCGGAAACTTTTGTCCCCCCTCTGTATTACATATATGCAAATAGTAAAATAGACTTATCTTTTGAAGTAAATATAATTAGAACTATAATTTGTGTATATAAACAATGAGAAAACAATATTCACGACTAGGGATGTTAAATAGTTTAAGTCGTTTAAATTTATTTATTAAAAATAGCATTGTTTTATATAATCTTTCTTTTATTTAATATTAATTAAATTTGCCCCTAACAATATTTAATCATATTTAATTAGTGAAATTAAAAATCTAACCTACTGTATCTATAGAGAGACTGACCACAAACCTATTCAGAGAACCAGTTCATATCGGTTCGTTTCCAATGTAGTTTGAAGTATTTATTCATTTTTAAGATTCTTTTTGATTTTTGTATTACTAACTAAATTTTTAAGAAATGTTTGAATGAAGTTACTTAGCAGATAAAAATGATCAAATTCGTTTGTATTTAATTATATTTAAAATTGTATTTACTGTGTCTGAATGACTTAACAACCCTAGTCACGAAAATCAAAAGAATAAAAGGACTCAATCAAAAAATATAATGATATATTGATCAGATGTCAGAGGAATTAGGTGAATTTCTTGTAATAAATTATTTTAAAATTTACTATTTTTTCAATTAATAAACTAGGAAAATGGAAGCCGTCGTATGTCTGGAGCATAAATATACAGTACATGGTTTATTACTATAACATTCATTCTATTAATTACACACTTATAAAGTTAATTTCGTATAGATAAGCTAACATTTAACTTACTGTAAATAATATGTGAGAAATATTGTTTATTTTCAGAATATATATTTGTAATATACAAATAAATAAGAAATAATATTTATTTATATTAAAAAAAAAAGAAGTAAAAGAAGAAGAAACAGAAGATAGCAAATAATTTAGTTTATATAAATGATTTTTGTTATATTTAAATTATATTATTTTATTATCATATTTTAATAAACTTTTTGTTAATTATAATTACAAATAATTATCAAATTTTATAAATTATTTTTATTTGTTAAATAATGATGAAATTAAATGTTAAAATATAATATGATTCATAATTTTTTAAAATTAATTTTATTATTATAATTTTATCAAAAAAAAAAATTATTCAAATATTATAAAAATTTGAAATATATTTTTGAAACCATATAGTTTAAGATTATTTAAGATTGTTTTTAAACTTTTATTTTATTTTATTTTTAAATTATATATTTAATATAAATTAACAAATAATAATTAAACAAATTTATCAAAGTTATATATATATTTATATATAAAAACATAGTTCAAAAAACAATTTTTTTAATAAAAAACATAATAATTTAAAATTTATTTTTATTTATTGCACAATAAAAAATTATTTGCTTTATATAAAATTTTATAAATCACTTGTTTATAACTTAAAAAAAAAAATTCACTTCAACTTTTCTTATAAAATATTATACATGTGATATAAATTATTTTGCAGTTGACTTAATTATCAAAATTCTCAAAAATAATTGTGTCTGACTTAATTATTTTATATGTTTTAATAGTAACTCAATTAATTGCGTCAAATAATTACATCAAACTGCATCAAGAATCTACTAATTTCTACCACATGTATATAAAATATTTTAATAAAATATTTTAAAATTATTATTTTTTTTTTATAGATAAATATACAATAATGCAAATCTTTATTAATACTTATGTAAATTAAATTACATCAAGTATCTTTTTATAATTGAAACAATTGTGTTTATATCAATTGTGTTTAATAACAGTTCTAACTGTAAACTAATACTACCTATTATCTGTTATGGTAATAGCTACTATCCATCTTGAATTCAACTATGAGAATTATATATTAATAGTGAATCCAATATGTTGGGTGGAATTTTTATATAGAAGGAAAATCCTATTACTAGTTTAAACATTTAATTTATACAAATCCATTTATTAAAAGTTATGTTTATCCTACAAAGGTTGATAAAATTTTTGAATACCTCAATACTTTTTTTTGAATTCTTGAAGAAGATACTTGCTTCTTGTTATCACCTATAGCTTCAATAGATCCTTTTTCAAAGATCAACTTCCTTTAAACAAGTATCAGATTGGGATAGCTTTAAACTCGAAAATTCTAAGAAAAAGTCAAAATGAGACTTATTGAATATGACAAATATAAGATAACTTATACAACTTATATAAATATTTTCAAATTATTTTGTAAATATAAAATTTTTTACATTTAAAAAAATTACATTATTTTTATTTATATAATGAATTTTTATTTATTTTATATAGAAATTAAAATTTATTTTCTTTAGATTTTTTAAAAAATTCTTATTTAAGCTTTTAATATAAAATAATATAATTTTTTATAAATATAATTATTTATAACAATTTAAAAAAGAAATATTTTTAAAGTATAACTTTTTTTCATATATAATATTTTTCACTTTTTAATATCAAAACTTTTTTATATTTTCTTTACTTTTATTACAAAAGTCTCAGGAAAACCAAAGAAATTCACTAATACATTGAAATGGGACCTCTGATCAAGAAAAAATAAGTTTAAAGACCTTGTTCTTCTCTTGAATTGCATAAGAAAAGGCCTATAACAATTATCTTCTTTTATTTCTTTCTTGAAACTCTTTATTTTTATTGTTTATTAATATATAAACTTTATTAAATAAATATTTGCTTTAATTAAAAGATTATTTTTTATTTTTAAAAATAAAACTTTATATTAAAATAGTTTATATTATTGGCTTGAGGCATCAGCAATATATTCAATATTTTTTTCTTAATAATACTTAATATACTTTATTGCATCACAAAAAATCAAAAATTCTTACTTAAAAAATTTCTTATTAAAAACTATAATTAGTTTATTTCTATCAACTGATTATTATTTTAAACTCAATTAATCAAACATTAGCAAACATCAAATTAAATTTATATATTCAATATATTACACTATGATTAACAAAAACAAAACTCTTTTCAATATCAATAATTAAAACAAAATTATATATCCAATATATTTTCTAATGATTAACATAAACAATATTACTATAACTACTACTACAATTATAACAATTATTACTTTTACAATAATTAAAACACTAACAAATAAACAAATTATTATATTAATTGTAATAATATCAACACAATGATAATAACTATTATAAATTAATTCAAATCAATTAGAAAACTCTTTCTACTGATTCCTTTGCCAACTCAAAAAATAAACTTTTTCAAAAATATTCTTTATTTTTGATAATAAAGTCTATACACTTTTTTTAAATATTTTATTTTTTAAAGGCTGGTGCTTTTTCCACTTGTCTACCTTTTCTTTTTTGAAAATTTTGTATATTTTAACAATAAATAAACAAATATCTACCTATTTGATCTATAGCAAGAATACCTTACTGGGAAAAAAAAACTTGTCGAAAAATACTCTTCACTATTCTCTCCTTAAATCTAAAATTCAAGAAAGTAAACCACTAGTAAATACATTTTTCAAGTTCCATAAGAACCTTGGATCCATTGTAAGTAAATATCTTGAAGCTGAAGTAAATGGATAATCTAGTTGGACCTATCAAGTGAATACATTTTCCAAGTTCCATAAGAATCTTAAGTTTATTATAAGTTAAAAACTCCTGTGATTCAGACAGGTAGATAAGCTGGTAGGGACCTACTAATCCAAGTGTATTATTCTTTTTCATTAGTCATATATGTCTATAGCAATACTTTCAAGCATATCAAATTTTTTTTAGTTTTTTCTAGGGAATTTTGCTTATCTTAATTTGATTCTGAATTTTTTGTTATATTGAAAACTCTAATTAATGATTGATTAAAATTTTGGATTAGTTGATTAACACATAAAAGAAAAGTAAACAAGACATATACTTATATGTATTCCATGTCATATCACATTACAACTGATAACATAATTGGATAAAGTAAAAGAGTAAGATGTCGAGATGTCCTCTTGATAAGAAATGGCTTGAAGTCTTTCTCTTCTCTTTTGTGCCAATTTCTTTTCTCCTCAAGATCAAAGAAGATTTCCATTAGACTGGTGATTAGTTTTGATGGGTTTTTATTTTATCAGCACAAACTTTTCTCTTTTCCCTTTACCTTCCCCTTTTACTTTTTCAAAAAAAAAAAAATTTTTTTATATCTTAGGACTATAGAAGTTAAGTTGGAATAACAGTCTTGATAAAGGACTGGCTTTGAAATTGCTATATTAATAACATTCCATCCCAAACAGATGGATAGATAGAATATCTCAACAGAATTCTGGAAGAGATGCTATACATATATGCCATCTATAAATAAGACCAATGGAATAAGTACTTGCTTGCTGCTAAGTTTACATATAACAATACCAAACAAGCATCAACAGGTTTTATACTGTTACTGTCTTGGAAGAGCAAAATGAGAAATGTGTCAATTTAGAATTACAGTGAATAGTGTGTTTCTATAAAATATAAGAAAATAGAAACAGAATAAAGAAAAAGAAAAGAAAAGATTCAAAGAAATATTAATAGAAATCAAAAGAAGATGAAAATTCATAATTTAGTATATTGAAACTTTCAGTTTCTCATCTGACAGACTTCAAAACCACTGATAAAAATAATATTCAGATCTCAATAATTTAATTTATTCAACATATGTTATGTTTCAAATACTATCAAATAAATTAATATAAACAATTGAATATTATTATTTCAGTCAGATTTTACAACTCTGTCCTGATATTGGAATCAAAAAATAACAATATACAAAAATGAATTTCAAAAGAAAAGAAATAAAAATATGAGAACAAAAATGTGATAAAATAATAATTTTATTAAAGAAATTTATAAGAACATTACAAAATAATATAAGAATTCAATGTTTCTAAACTATGATCCAAGTTGTTTTCTCTTAAACTGAGAAAAAATGCAGCCTTTTTATAATGTTTTGGTCAATTGTGAATCACTCTACTGTAAATATTTATATGTGGTTCATCTATTTTACACAAAGAATGGCTAAAGAATTATTTTTGTTACACTTGGACAATCTGCAAAGAAAATTCTCATCCGTAAGACAAGAATCGAAATTATTCAAAATTCTATTATGTTAATCGTTTTTGAGCTCTTAACAGAAAATATTCCTCTAGTCTTTCCGCAAATAGTTACTTAGAACCACAAAGAAGCTTCACAAATTGAGTTTTGAGCTACGACGCTCCGAATTAGCTGCGCCGTTTGAAATACTACAGGCGTTTTGAGAATTCTTGAGAAAAAATAAATAATAAAATTATATACAAAACAAATGAGATACTAATAAATAAGTTAAATATATAAATTAATTGTCAAAATTATAAGGAATTTAAAAAATTTTCATCAACAATACCTTTTGAGTTAGATTGTGAACAACACCCAAAGACACCTCTGACACTTGCAACACCAACATCTGTGTTGACAGCCAATGACTTCATGTATCACTGAAATATCATGATCAAGATCAACAAAGACACCTTAATGAAAACACAAGATCATTAAATGAAGTATGCCAACCAATATCAATGCCATCTGATATTCAAAGAAGGAGATCAAGTATTATTATCTCTATGAAACTTTAATAATCTTGTAAACCAAAACCATTCTATTAAGAAGCTAATATCAAGATTTGCCAGACTATATATTATTACCAAGGTTATCTTAGAAACTGCCTACCATCCTGAAGATCCATCCTGTGTTTCATGTCTCACTACTCAAGCCATACAAACTACTGTATTACCAAAGGAATTTAAAAGACCAACACCACTACCAGCCATTTATACTCCTGCAATAGGAACAGAAGAATATAAAGTAAAAACCATTCTAAACAAACAAGTTGTCCAAAACAAGTCCCAATATCTCATCAAATGGATCAGATACTCTTTGTATGATACCACCTGGAAGCCATAAGAAAATCTGATCAATGTCCAAAAAAAAACTTTAAAAATTTGAGTTGATAAGGACATCGAATTCTAAGGAGGAGAGAATATAACAATTCTAACCATGACTGTGCCATGGGACCCATACTGCATCCTGAGAATCAGATACTCTGAAAGGTATCTGATTCATCCTGATAACCTGCAAGTCTAAGACATATTTTTAAATGACTATTAGATGCATGTATGATGCAATTTTGATTCCTAACAATATGATATGCTGTCAAGTGCCACTAATTAAATTACTGTAAGTTAATATAATCAAATTAAAAGTATAAGGCTATAGAGTGTACATATTTTTTTATTTCTTTCTTTTTATTTACTTTTTCATTTTTTTTATATTAATTAAGTATATATGTCTCTAGAGATTAAACCCAATATAAATATATGTATTTTTATATTTATTTATTTATGTATTTTTATATTTATTTATTTATGTATTTTTATATTTATTTATTTATATATTTTTATATTGTATAAAGCCAATATATAAAGATATCCTTTTTGATCTTAATAAAGTTCTAACTCTGTTGGCATTAATATAATAATTATTCAAGTTCATCGTTTTTTTAAATCACTAATAATTTATTTAAGACTTTTATATTTTTAGTAATAGTTTATCTATTTATCTTTGTAATCCAATTATATAAACTTATATCATAAAAATAGGTTTATATTTCAGGTGAAACAAATTCAAGGGAAGAGAAGTTCTATTATTAGTTTAAATCCACCTTACTGCTAGATTTAGATTTGACTATCTTGTGATTACTTGTGAATAAAATTTATGGATATTATTATAGAGACTAATACCAGTTACTCCAATTACTTGTTATTATCAATTCTTAAAATATACTATTAATATAATATAGTATAACTGTTCTTACTATACATGTGATAGAATTGAATTCAACTATTTTTCAAAAATTGTATTATGATAGAATTACTAAATAACATATAATAAATAATTGGAATTTATATTTAATTCAGAATTATATTGTTGATTAAATTTTCTTTTATAGTAATACAAATATATATATGATTCTTACCACCTGTAACTATAGTATCTTTGCTTGAATTCCTAATTATTCTTGTTTTTGATTTTTAATAGGCTCACTTGGCTTGATGATTTGCCTATTCTTCTTATTACCTGTGGCTAATAGTCTTATCTTATATAACCTATATGTTTAAGCTTAAAAAGTATTAGTATTGAAATAAATCTTAAAGCATCAAATTGGAATAGACTAGTTTAGGATCTGTTTCTTTTTTTATGTTGTATAACAAAGTTTGTTGTGCCAGAAAAGAAATGTGGACTTTTTATTAAAGTTAAATCAAAAGCTTTTTTTTATACAATCTTTTCTGCTTCAATTTGTTTTTAACTTGTGATTATCAGAAAAATCAAAAATCCCATTTTCATGTAATCTAACTAAATTTGATTTGGATTTAAATATTTGAATATAATATTTATAGAAAAACCAATAAATCCATAATAAAGAATAAATTTTATATATTTTGTCTTTTGTGGATATTGAACTAAGGATATGTATTTGAAGATCTGGAAGTACTATCCATTGTACTATAAATCTATAGATTTTATATTAAATAAATTATTTTATATTATATTTTTTAATTTCTATATATGTTTTTTTTATTTAAATTTTAATATATTTAATTAATTATTTTTGTTAATTAATTATTTGTTTTTTGTTTTTTGTTTTTTTTTTTTTTGTTTTTTTTTTTGTTTTTTTTTTTATGCCTAATCAGGCCATATATTCAAGTTTTATTTATGTTCAAACTAGTTTGAAAACTATTGGATTCGAACTGACCCCAGGTACAAATGGGTAGACATCCAGTGTCTGACAGATCTATACTATAGGTTAAACTTTTTCTACTATATATGGCACACCCGTCAACAGCCAATGGCCTCTAGATGTGATTAAGGGGAATGAAAAAAGTCGCTCTATCTTGACTCACGTTCCTTGTAAATCTCAATGTCATCGCTAGCCCTTCATCAAGACTGTTCACCCCAACTTAACCTCTGTGATCCTAAGGTATAAAATTTTTATTTTTTTTTCAAGAAGGTAAAAAGGAAAGAATAAAGGGGAAAAGAAAGGTTTGTACTGGTAAAATAAAAATCCATCAACATCACCAGCCTAATAAAAACCTTGATCTTGAGGAGAAAAAAAACCAGCACAAGAGGGGAGGGGAAGACTTCCAAGTATTTCTTATTAAAAGAACACCTCGACACCTTGCTCTTTCACTATATCCAATTATATCATCAGTTATAATGTGGTATGACGCGAGGCACATATGGATACGTGTCTTGTTTACATTTCTTTTACTTGTTGATCAACCAGTCCAAGATTTCAGCCAATCACCATCCGGAGTTTTTGGTGTAACAAAAAATTCA
>CAJVPV010002609.1:0-12736 GCA_910591835.1 Acaulospora morrowiae
TAATACTTGGTCTTTGAGTCCAATCACATCCAGTGTGATAACAATCAAATTTGAAGAAGGTAAATAAATAAAAAAATCTCGGCTTTAGTCCAACCCACGAATCTTATTTCTTTCTCTAAGAATATGCTAAGCTCTGGTGATCAATCAATTAGGCACGACGTTTTCATCACTATTAAAAGGAATTATCGACGGATTAACAAAGATCCCCGAGCAATTTATCACATATTTATTAAATGCTCATCGTCAAGAGAACAAAAAAATAATCGAAGATGAAGAAGAATGGAAAAGTTTATTTTGGAGTAAAATATCTTCAATTAGGATATTCTATTCCGAAAGTCTAAAAGTCAATCATGTTATGTTGGAAAGAGGTAAGCGTAATCAACTAGGACTACCAAATGTTTGTATGGAAGATTAATTTTCTACCTCTTGAATGATTGCAGGTATAAAATCTACTATTAAAGCTAGGTTATCATCGTCCATAAAACCCGCCACAACCTTAATTCCGGTATTATCTATTATTGACGATTGTGCAGTGGGAATTTGTGTTCACGGTGTTTTTATTAGTGAAGTTGTAAATTGAAGCAAGTGTTGAGAGTGTTATTGCTTTCTATTGCAAATAAATATATATGTACTATATATATTTCTATGGAAGATTTTTTTCTAATTCCATAAATATTTAATTGAAATGATTTTGCTCTGGCACTTGATTAACCAAAGTATTTCGTTTAGACTGATGTCCTTTTCTTTCCTTTTCAAAATCAAAAATTGATTATCAAAGATTTTAAGAAAGATTTTAAGAAAGATTCAGGAATACAATATATCATACACTGCCAACATACAAAGTCCTCAAAAATCTTTGTATATGAGACTTCGGATGTTATACTTGTCAAAAACCTGGATCTTGTTTTTCGCCAGAATCTCGAGAAAATTTTGATGTGCACTTTTCTTAAGGCTGTATGAACCATAAGTTTTCAAGGTTTTATGTGTGAACGCAAACTTGACGATAATCCACACACATGATTCCAATTCTAAATAGCATCCGTGGGAAATAAATAAGGTTGACAACGGTGAACAGCATGATTCCATGAAATAGTTGAATGCTTCGTTGGTGATCCTCAAACCATTCAATTTAAGAAAAACTAATGATGTCGAAAGAGTTTCGCCCAATAACTGCATGACCTTAGAAGAATCTTCGATGGGTATCTGTATTCCACGTCTTGCGTGTGTTTCAAATGAGATTTCAAGTTTTTTCAAGCTTGTTGATCCAACCCAAGGGAATATTAGTTGATATGTAAGATCTGTTGGAGAAATGTACGCGACATTAATGTTCGGGCAACAGTTCGTCATCGCCTGGATTGTTTCAGTCGACACATCGTCAAGTACTATCTGTCGTAAAGATTCCCCCGCTTTGGCAATAAGTACTGAAGTAATGATGGATGGCCAAAGATTTTTCTGCATTGACAAAAACTTTATATGAAAAGATGCTTGCGATAAAATCTCCATGCGTTCCAGCGTAATGTCTCTACATTTTTGAAAAAGCAATGATTCCAGTAAATCAAATCCCGCTAAGGATGCGACTGAGACATCATCGAACTTGACTCCGTGAAATTCTAATGAGACCAAGCAATTCGCTTGAGACTGTAAAGCCACCATTGGTGTCGTAATTGAGGTTGTTATTGGTGCTGTTATAGATCTGAGAAGTCGTGAATCATGAAATATGAATTTCTTGATGCCACGCTGTACATTGATGAGCTTAACTATGTATTTCATGATATTCGGATTTATTCTTTCGTGAATTGAGAGTTCCATATGGTTAATGTTGTCGCTCAATGATATTAATTGTTTCAAAAGCTGTACTATACTCTTATACTTAATTTCCTCACTTCTCGACCAATCGATCCTGAAATAAAAGTTGTTCAAGTGCGCGAAAGCTGAACTAGCATGCAAAATGTTTGTTGCGTTCAATAGTCCCGAATTGATGTATAAAGGTGTGATAGATACTGACTTAATCTTAATACATTGTCTCATGAACATGTGCCAGAGTGAATCTATGATCGCAATGGCTCTTTTATCGGCTTGATAAATGGGTAGGACATCTTTTCCCTGACTTTGGATCCAATTCCTGACTCCCTTGTCAATATTACTGTCCGAAAGTTCCTGAAGATATCTTTCATAAGGAAATAATGGTTTCTTGGTATACGAGAAATCAATAGAGAAAGGGATTAATCGTGCAAGCTCCTCATCATTTAGACAAGAAACATATGTTCGTATAATGAGCGATCGTCGCAATTTATGCTTTCCGCTTGTAAATGGTTTATATGAATTCGTGAAAGGATGACGCCAAAGTATTGAGACGACGTTGGAACACCAGAAGCGGTTGACGAATAAGCAATTATAAAGGGTATGTGTATCATAATGAAGGTGTTGCAGGATCTCACAGATGGTATCATCCGTCAATATGGGTATGCCCATTCTTAAAGTAAAGAATGAAATAATTGAACGATTCTTTCGATATGTATAATGGTTTGACAATATCTTATTGGATTCTAGATTACGATCTCCGTTAGGAGATCTTGCATCTAAATAAGTTGAATAATCAGTATCAGTCGAAACATATTATCCTACCAAATCTTAGGCCTATGATCTAATTTTTAAAAAAAAAAATTTAAGTTTACTTTAAGCGAAAAATTAATTTCCAAATTAATTACTAATAATATAATAAATTTAAATTATTATTATTATTATATCTAATTTTTTATATTTTTTATATTTTTTATATTTGTTTACTTTAATAATATAAATTTGATTGTTAAAAATTCAAAAACTAAAATACAAATTTTAATATATTATATTTATTATAAAAAATTTATATTAAAAATTTGAAAATATAAATAAGATTTTTTAAAAACTTTTTATTAATTCTTTTGTCAATTCAAAAAAACAAATGTTTCAAAAAAGTTTTATTAATAAAGTCTTTATTTTCTTAATAATATCATTACTCAAAGTGTTTTTTAATTTTATTTATTTATTAATTTTCTTTTTTAAAATAAACTTTTAATATTTTTATAAATATATATATATAAAATTGATTTATAAAATTTAAAAAAAAAGATGTTAAAAAGTAAAAAAAAATTTTGTTAAAAAAAATTTAAAACTTTAAAAAATATGATTATTTGATTTTTTGAAATTTTTAAAAATATATTATATATATATTTATTATTTATATATTGATTTTTTTTTAAAAATTAAAAAAAAATTTTATTAATTTATAACAAACTTCTTTTATTATTAAATATTTTTAAAAACCATTTAAACAATAAGATTATATAATAACAAAAACTTAAGACTATTTAAAAAAATCAATAATTTTTGTTATAAATATATTATAAATATTTTTAATTAATAATAAAATAATAAAAATTAAATGGTTTATCTAATTATAAAAAAATATTAAAAAATTTATTTTAGTAAACTAAAATTAGTTTAAAAAGATTTTATTTATTAGTATAAAAAAATTTGAAAAGTTTTAAATAATTAATATTATATAATTATAACTTAATAAATATTTATTTTTTTATATAATATAATAATTAACAAATAATTAAACTATATAAATAATTAAACTATATAAATAATATAATAGTTTTTATATTTTTTTAAAAAATCTACAATTAAGCTAATATTGTTTTATTTATTAAATTATAGAATCATTACAAGTATAAGAATATATATTATTTGAACAAAAGTATTATATATTGTTTATTTATTAATAATATAAATTTTATATAATAATTTTATTTAAAATTTTAATATGTTATATTTTATATAATGAAATATCTATAAATAAATCAATATTCTGTTGAATATTTATTATTTTTAATAATTGTTTTTATTTTTTATAATATATATATGGTAGAAATTAATAAATCCTTGACATAATTTAATATAATTATTTGATATAATTAATTAAGTTACTTATTAAAATATATAAAATAATTAAGTCAGATGTGATTATTTTTAAGAATTTTGACAATTGAATTAACAGCAAAATAATTTATAACACATGTATATTTAATAATATACTTTTATATAATATATTAATTTTTATTTTTATTTTCTAAAATCAATTATTGAATATCATTAACAATATAAATTGAAGCATTATTATTTTAAAACAAATATTTTTTATAATTAAAATTATTATTAATTAAAAGTAATAAAACTTTTCAAGTATTTTAATATAATATAATATATTTAATTTATCACTTACTTTTACTAATGGACCTAATTCTTTATTTAAAAAATATTCTATACTATTATTCTTTTACCTTCAAATTTTACTATTATAATCATATTTTCAATATTATATCTTGTACTAGAAGTTTTTTAAATATAACCAGAACTATTATTTTTGAATATTTATAAATCTATTTTTATTACTTTATATAATAATCTTTTATTTTTGAACAGTTCAATCTTTTTTTTCAATATATAATTTTAAATAATTTTTTTTTGTTAATTATTTTAAAAGTAGTTTTTAAATTAATATATAAGAGAAAATATTTATTTTATATAAATTTCTTCTAATTGTTTTGATAAAAACTTCAATATTGATTTTTTCAATAAATTTGTTTTTAATTTATTTTACAAATTTCTTATTGTTTTTTTTAATAATTTTTTTTTAAAATAATTTTGTTTTTAAAAGTTAATAATTTTGAATATTTAATTTTTAAAAGAGTAACAAAATTATTCTATTAAAATAATTTTTATTATATAAGAAACAATTGTTTTATGAATTTTAAAAAGTTTTGAAATTTTTGATAAGAATTATTTATCTTTATAAAGATTTATAATTTTATTATATTGACTTTCAGTTAAATGATATATTTTTTAAATTAAAAATACTAAAAAAATAAATGTATTTATATTTAATTTAATGTTTACTATTGAAAAACACAAAAATTATATATATGTTTTTTTAAAATTTAAACAATAATATATTTAAATTTTAAATAAAACTATTATATACATTTTATATAATAATAAATTTAAGATATATGATACTTTTGTCTATATAGTATATTGTTATAATAAAATTATAGCAAGTCAGTTACTTTGATCTGTCTCATGTCATGTAATATTTGGATGGCTTTCTGCTCAAAAGAAATATATGAATTTGGCCAGAGTTTATAATGCTAACAAATCAGTTTATCGATCTTGTGTTCCAAAGAGTTATTTTCTTATATAGCAATTTCATTAGTTATATAATACTGGAGTAATTTCATAAGGCAAAGTTTATTAATAAAGACAGTTTATTAATTATTTATTGCACAATACCTATTCTAATTGTTTTTTATTTTTGCACATTCTCAAGTTGCTTATATATATTTTGACTTTATATCTATTATACATATTATTCCTAATATTTTTTTTTTTTCTTTCAACTAGCCAGGTCTTGCCTAACATACTTTATTTAGTTTACATTTGTATTTCTCGTACAAGAATTACTATCTATAAACTACTCTAAATGCATATTAAACTATATCGAATTTCTTCCATATCGGCTTGTTGCTATTGACTTACCCCACAGGTGTGTGTCATGCTAACGTGCCAAGGCTCCGCTAGTGTTGTTATTATATGAGAAATGAAAATAAAAATTAAAATCAATAATGTTCTTCCCCTGGTCAAGCCAGTTTTCAAGTAGTTTTTTATGCATACTCTGTGCTTCCTCTTGTTTATCGGTTCCCCACATCTTTTATTAATTGTATGCTTGTGCTGCATATTTCAGAGCAACATGCAGGTCATTACTCTGCATTACACAATATACCTTTTTAAGTTACATATAATTAATAAGCAATATATATATATGTTTATAGTAGATCTATCTATATATGAGTAGTTTATATATCTATTTTACATAATGCTATGTATAATCACTACTTTATTTAATGGAATATAACAGGAGGTACGATTTTAAAGCTTCCCCCTATATGCCCTTTCTAAATTGAAAAGATGCATGAATCTGTCTTAATTTTTCCCAGAACAATTTTATTTAAGAATAGTCTGCTTATCAGGCCGTCGATTACAGTATCCTGAATCCTGGGTTTTAGTTCTTTGAAGTGGTCCGCGGATTTCTCCTCCCACCAAGGCCTCCCGATAGTAAAGTCTGTGAAAGGGTACACAGCCACATACTTGATTGGACTTGAAGCCTACCAGCAGTTCTGATTCACCCTCATCAGGTCATGTAAACTTCTCCACCAGCGATATGCTACCGGTTTTGGGATCTACTCTTCTTATTACCATTTTTGATAACGCAGTTGTGTCAAGGATAATCCTACCTGATTTCGGACATTCAACCTGATCACAATCATACATGTGGTTGTATTACCATAAAAGGAAATTTGATCGACAATACGATTCCGAATTAAATACGAATTCCAATTATTTACTATATGTTACTTAGTAATTCTACCATAATACGGTTTTTGAAAAATGTCTGAATTCAATTCCACCACATGTATAATCACAATCTTTCATATAACCAGTATTTATACTAAGAAACATCAGTTAGTTTACAGTTACGCCAATGGATACAGGTCCTACCAGCTACTTTCTTTTTATCAGGAAAATCACATTAGCCTCCTGGAGGATTTGAATCTGTATCTTGTGATCAGACCTATGGAGCATTAACCACTGTGTTATGGACCCATAGGTCTTATCCAACACTTTTATATTCAATACCTTTTTATAATATTTTATTAAATAAATTGAAAAAATTTTATGATTTGGCAGAACATTTAGAAAAAAAAATAAAGTAATTTTTTTTAATTTTTTAATTTAAATTAATTGATTTATTTATATTTATATTTATTATTATATTATAAAAAACAGAAAAAAATGGAATTGAAAAATTAAAAAAATATTATGATAAAACGAAAGCATTAGTATATACAGTTACTACAGATATATTAAATATTAATTTTTTTTATAATTAAATAAATATTTATTGTATTTATTTAATTAAAATCTATATTAATTTTAGATCCACGATTTAAATTATAATATATAGAAGATCATGAATGAGAAGAAGAATGGATTAATGATGCAAAAACAAAAGTATATATAATATTTTATATACACTACATGGACAAAAATATTGCACATCTTAAATTTATTATTATATAAAAATATATATAATAATTTTATTTGAAATTTTAATATATTATTTATTATGTTTTAAATATATTTATATATAATTTTTATATTTTTTTAATAAATATTTATCAAATTAAATACAAATAAATTAATGCTTTTAATATTTTAATTTTAAAAAAATTGACAAGAAACTCTTTCTCACGCATCTGAAGCACATTAAACATCCAGACAAAGAAAAAGATGTCAAGTAGCAACAGAGGTCCAAAGGCCTTAACCAGCAACCCAACTTTCATTGAAAGACAGCCTAGACATAACAAGCGAACTAGAAAACCAACCACAGTCAGAACCCAACCATACGCCAAGAAACCCACAGCACTTCCAACATAGATAACAACAAAAAAACCGGCACAAAACACATTGAACAGAGCAAACCAAGACACCCCACTTAAAGAAACAACAAATCAGATTTATAACAAGGACATCTCAATACCAGTGACCCAAGAAGAAGGATACACCTCATGGGGAGAAGAAGTGGAAAAAGAAATAAACAAGCAAGAAGCAACCAAAACAACAAATACCACAGAACTGCACAAAACAAGACTGGAGAGTGAGAAGCAACAACAAGCAGTAGGACCACCTGGCTATGCCAGAATAAACGATAGTAATAAGGAGATGTTGTTTGAAGCAGAACCCAACCAAGAGAAAACCACTGAGCGAGAATGGTTCACAGTAGACAAGAAAGACAAACAAATCAAGCCTTTGATCAAACCAAGACCCAGATTCCCATTTGACAGAGCCACAAGATATGGAAGAGAAAGACACAAAGTAGGTATCACTGCCAAACTAGTCAAGGGAAAAACCATCAACCAAAAGATTGAACATATTATCCTTGCCCTGGAACTTCTCACAGTTCGCAGTGAGGGAAGAAACGAAGAAATGAAAATCATCACCATCTTTGGAGATCAACAGGCAGCCGAACATGCAACCACAATTACATTCCCAGATATGAAAGATCACAAGCTAACACATATGGAAATCAGACGTCAAGAAATCAACAAAGGAAACTTCATAGTTGTGTGGGATATCCCCTTGAACACAAAACTCATTGAAGTAAAACAGGTGTTTTCCAAATATGGAAAAATCCAAGGAATCACTATGAGTACCCAGAACCTATGGCAATGTACTACAATAACCTTTACAGACAAATCAGTCAAGGACAAATTAATCAACCAAAGGAGCATCCTAATTAGAGAAGATTTAGTCAGAATCAATGATGCAGAATGATCACTAGATCAAATAAGGGCAAGACATAAGATTACAGCCAAACTAATCAACCTACCCCCAAACACATCAGCATGGGACCTCAAGAATATTCTTACACAATGCAAAGGACAAACATGTTACATCCCTAGAGCAGCAACAACAGCATACAAATCCAGAAGATTCACAGTCATAAGCTTCGCAACACAAGAAGATCTTTTGAAAGCAGTACAAGAAACATACATCCTTGGAGAAACAGAACTTATCTTCACACCGATTGTAACCAAGCTCTGTGCAATCTGTAACTCAGAAAATCACATTGCCAAAGATTGTCCAATCAAGCTTCGCCACCAACAATGGCAGGAATATTAACAAGAATAAGCATCCAAATTTGAAACACTATACAACAAATTTAGACCTGCCAAAACAGGCACAATTCGCAACATCAATAGACCAAGATCAGATGGGCAAAGCAGAGCAGGATCCTATGCAACTGCAGTCAAAACTCAAACATAAAAAAGAGAAGAAAACCCACAATCCCTAACAGAAATCGCAAATCTCCTAAGACAAATCCAAAGAGACCTAGGAGAGGTAAAGGAAAAAATTACAGAACTAGATAAACGTATCACAAACCTTGAGTACCACAATGAAAAATATTATGAATCCATGGAGAGTGAACAGATCAATGAAGAAAAAGTGAAATAACCAATCAACAGCAACCACAAGAAACACAAGAAAACAACATGAATGACATCAGAAATCGCCAAACACAACTGTTTGCCTCTCTGGATGGAATGCAAAACAGTATGAATCAAATCGTAGCAACAATGGACACCTTCACTAGAATCCCAACCCAATCACACAAATCAGATGGGGAATACAACCAGTGATATCTCTTCAGCCCAAGAAAACAGTTCAAGCAATGACTCGAACACCACAACACTAAATTTAATTACAGACGAACAACTCAACAACAACTTCTCATGGTCAGACTCAGAAACATCACAAGAAGATACAACAATAACACAGAAAGAAAATCAATCAAACATACACCAAACCACACAAGACACAAGAAACCAAACGACAACATTAACAATAGTAGAGGACATCAGCAACAATACAACAGATTCATGTAAACAATCACCAACTGGCACGCAATACAAATGGCACATAGTAACACACAATACAAGAGGGTTTAACAACCCCCTAAAAAAAGCGCTATAGCAAAAATATTGTACAGATAACAAGGTGGATATAGCTGTGATTACAGAAACACAAATTACAAATGACTCCAGCAAGCATTGGAAGGTTCCAGGCTACCAAAGCTTCGCATCAGAAGATAACAAAGGGGCAGGAATCATCATTATACTCAAAACAGAAATCACACAACACATAGGTAGTATAGACAAGTTCCCAGGAAGAGGTATCTGCATAGACCTATATTACAAAAACAACAACAAAGTCAGCATTATTGGAATATATGTTCCAGCATCACTCAGCAATAATCATAAACAATTTTTAAGCTGGACAAACCAAAAAATTTGGGAAAAAAATAACAAAGACTATCTCACCATTACATTGGGAGACTTTAATGGATTGGCAAACCCAAAGCTTGACAAATTCCATCACTCAAAAGCCAATTGCAAAACACGACCTACAAATTCAATTCTCCATACACTCACACAACTGGGTCACATAGACACATACAGATTTCATCACCCATCCAAAAAAGAATATACATGGCAAAACAACAATGGAGCTGCAACATAAATTGATTACATCTGGCTGTCCCCAAATTCAAACTGGTTCACACTGGAGGCACATATTATATCATCAGAGTTTATTTCCAATAGCAACCACAACATTGCTACATGCACAATACACACACCTATAGGAGATGACCAAGTAATACCACACAACACATCTCTTAAAACAAATGCATTCAACACTAAAGTGACAAAGGCAAAGCAATGGAAGCTATTTTAAGAGAACCTGGACAAGGAAATAGAACGGCAAGAAGATTTACACAACACCACCCATATGTCAGTAGAAAGACTCTGTAACATCACCTGGAACAGTATCTGTACAACAGCAAAAAGGCACGTTAAGAAAGCCAACCCCAAAAAGATCTTCACACACAAGCAAACAAGAAACCACTTACAACTACTTAACCCCAACTGAAACATTGGCTCAATTTACAACCTTGGGAAACTTATATATCTAGCCAATATATACATCAAAAGAAAGAGAAAGTCAAATACAATGGTTAAAAAAATCAACAAAATGACAAAATCCCTACAAAAACAAACATATCCATAACAAACTTCTTCTTCCAGAAAAGTGCCAACCAAAAAACAAGATGGCTAGAAGAAGTAAAGGACCTCTGGCAAGCAATAAAAAAGACAATCAACCACGAACTACAAAGTAACATCAATGCTCAAATCAAAGAAGCCACCCAAAAAAGAATGGAACAATACTTGAAATCCAAAAAGAAGATGATTAACAGCATACTATTACGAGAGCACAAAACAATCGAAATGAACACAATTGTCATTAAAGATCCAGAAACAACCATTATCACAGAACCAAAAGAAATCAAAGAACTGGCAAAAAAGCACTTCAGTCATTAACCAGTACACCACAACATGTCACAAATCCCCACAGAATAGCAAAAAGAATACAAGCCAAGAGACAACATACAAGAAGACTGGTACACCATCAGGAAATTTTTTTGGCGAAGATCTCCGCAAATCTTCGGGCATAGACCTCCGGAAAAACTCTGTTGTCATTAGAAGTCTCCGGAGCAAAAAAATATATATTAATCTCCAGAGATCTTCAATTTATTTAATAGTAATAAATAGTTAATTTATATTTACATATATAATTAAATAATGTTTAATTTAAAACATTAAATTGACTTATAAAATTATTTTTATTATTATATAATTTTTTTTACATTTTTTTTACATTTTTTTTTATTTATCTTCGCTCATTGCTGAATCTCTTCTTTTTATTCCTAATTCTCTATTTTCCAGTAGTTGCCCCGGATCGTTCTCAGATTCTTCATGGGCCTTCGGAGATTCTTCGATATTAATAACAACTTGACCTCCCATTATTTCATCTTCGCCACTTGAATATTCTTCTTCAAATCCAAGTCCTAATTTAATCCTCTTCTAAAAATATTATTAGCAATAATTTGTAATACTTCGAAGATTTTTAAAAACTCACCTTATTCTTTTCTATTTTGCTTTTAATTAATATTTCATTTATTGAAATACTTTCATTATTCGGATCAAGAACTGTTTGGCATACTGCGATGGCGAATGCCACTTGTTCATCAGAGGCTTCTCTTTTTGGCCAGACTTTTTTGAGAATTCGGGCCATCATGCTTTGTGTCTCCCCTTTTGAATAGTTGTGAAGGTTTTTAAAGCATTCCACGGTCTTCTGAGACTTTTTCAGTTCAAAATTTTGGCGGCAGTTGCATTTGTATTTATTGGGTCCAAGCATCTTTCACCAAAAACTGCAAACATTACATCACAGACTTTCGAAGCCATAGTCTCTCGAAGCGATTGGTATTGTTTCACGAGTTATCAAAGCAATAAATATTGTTAAATTACTAAAGAATTGATTATTAATATTTATAATAATTATCACTTGGTAAATATGCTTTTCATAATATGTTTTCCAGCGTTTTCTTGTGAGTCCTTTGTAAAACTCCGAATGTTCTTGCTGAAAAATTCCTTGGTTGTTTGGCAAAAGTCTTCGGCTTCCGGATATATTCTTTTAAAAAAGACTCATTTCGCGATACTCTTGACCACACGCTATTTAAATAGAATATAACTTTCTGAAAACCTTCGAAGAAATTTTAAATAAAACCTTACCTCGATAAAATCATGTTCAGTAATTAAGTGCTGACTCACATGAATTTCATTTTCCAGGCGGGTAACCTAATTTTTTGCCGCTCTAGCAATTGATCAATTTTTGTGAAGATCTTCGTGGGACTCCAAAATTTTTTCAATGCTCTTGTTGGGACTAAATATATGTTAGTATTTATTTTAAATTATAACAAATTTTCAAATATACCTGAAGTTTCTTTGGATTGTCTCCATGCTGGTATATCAAAAGAAGATTCGAAAACAAATCCAGGGATCTCAATCGCTTCTGAGGTGTTTCTGTTTTCTTTTCGATAGGAGTTGAGGGTCTTCGTTCATCAGCTGGCCCTGGGGTTCCCTGAGTACTCTTCGCTTTTTTGGAGGCCTTCGAAGTACTTCCTTGACTTCTTGCTTTTCCTTTTTCGGCAGAACCAGAAATAAGTTTTTGA
>CAJVPV010002610.1:0-12733 GCA_910591835.1 Acaulospora morrowiae
CGAAGACTTCCTCCATTAGCGTGTTGAAATACTAAGAAGTAAGTGTCTTTCTTTGGATCTGGTAGTATATAATATATATGCGTTAAAAACCTTTCAAAAAATATTTTTTTAAATATATATTTACCCCGAGTAACTCCCAAAAATCTTATAACATTATCGCTATGATCAACAGCACAAACATGTTGTAACTATTAATTCACATACATTAATAAAATTTAGTGCACTACATTAAAATGTTAATATACTGCATGTGTGTTTTATAACTGTCATTACCTCGCTTACAAATAATTTATAAAAGTTCGGTTTATCTTCAATGTTATGCAAGCCTTTTAAGACTACCGTTTTTCTTGCACTTTTTAAGTATGCTTTTTTAACCTTACCAAAGCCTCCCATTGCAATAAACTGAAACCGCTCAAATAAACTATAATCAAACGACTTAATATGTTTATTTTTAATTGCATTGAAGAGCCATTCTTTTTTTTCATCGTTTTCATTTGAAAAAGACATTTTTTATACTCTAATATGTAATGCTTCTAATACTGTTTTAATTTGGTAAGACGATACCAATTTGCAGGTAAATTGCTATAATTAAATACGTACGGAAGGTAACACAAAAGTACTGCATGCAGCTTTTTTTTTGGAAAAAAGTTATTTGCGAATTCTCTGTAATGTAATACAGTATATAAAATTCATTGAGGCGAAAACGTATATATATTTTCTATAAAAATTTTTTTGAGCTAAGATTAATATTTTTATTTGGAGAAAAAATAGCATTTGAAGCCATTTAGATTTTATTATTTTACACTGTCACGGGGCACTAAGGCGAATCTGTCGCTTCCTCTAAGTGGCACGCCGCGATGAATCACACCTCAGGTAAGTATCTCACTTATCTGCAAGTTTATAGTTAAATTAGGTAAGTTGTTAAAGGCCGAGCGTGCGATCTCTAATCACATGATAATGATCGCGAAACAAACAAAAGAGAAAACGAGGTTTTGGGGGCAAAAAAAGGCCAATATAAACTTTAATTAAACTTTTGGGCGAATTCCTCTTTTTACATGAGACTAGCATTCTTTTATATATGCTACCTAATATCGTAAATATAATGGTTATCCTAATTATGCTAAATATCCTAAATATACTAAAAATCCTAATTTATGCATTATCCTCATTATTCACAATAGCCTATGAGCGAGGCTTGTGCAATGGTAACTAATTTTTTTTCCCGGTTACAATACATTTAATTAAGTATCATTTTTTTTTATAATTTGGCAAATAATTAATAAAATAATAATTTATACAAGTATATTTGAAAATATAAAGAATAAAGTTACTTGGGAATTTTTGCAAAATATATCAAAATAATATCATTATACTTTTATTAAAATCAAAAATTTTTTTACTTTTTAGATTAATTTTTTTGATTAAATTTATATATAAGTAGTTTTTTTTTTGAATTTTTGAATTTTAAATTAACATTTAAAGATAAATCATCAATTATAATTAAAAAAATTTGTATTTACAATAAAAATATATATATTTGTAATATTAAAAAAAACAAAATTATCAATCAAATTATTTTTAACAATAATTAAATTAATAGATTATAAATATTTAATAATCCTAAAACATTTAAAAATAGAATAAAATTTATGATATACAGTATATTTCTTTTTAATATACAGTATATTATAATAAGAATTGATATTTATCAAAATAAATATACATCTCAGCCAGGCTTGGTTTCAATTCTCAGGATAAAACATCTCTCTAGTACAACTTACTATTACAACAACAATTCCAGCAAACTAACAACAATAACTGTAAAACTAGTGTTCTGAATAAGTCAATTTGAGTCAAGTTTGAATTTGATCTGATGTGACTTATTTGATAGTAATTCGGATTTGAGTCAGGTCGATCATCAACTCAAATCCAACCTGAACTCAACCTGATAATTTTTGGGTTAAATTCAGGTCAGATTCAGGTTATATGTTATAAAATTTAATTGATTATTAGAAGTATTTTTATCCCATGGATAATTTTTTTGTTAGCAATTAAACATTTTTATTTTATAAGTAATTCTTATGGCGATTAAGCTTTAGCTTTTGAAACATTTTTAGATCTGACTGGTTTTAAATACTTGTCAACTTTCTTTTAATCAATTTTTTTAAAAAATATTTATTTTTTTATTAGAAATTATTAGTTTTGATTTTTCTATTAATCATATTAACACAATTAAAAGTATATTGAATAATCAAACACACAATGAGTTTATTATTTACAGTTTAAAATATATTTTATAATTGTAAGAATACAATAGTCTTTCTTATTTTATGTATTGGTACTAATTTATACATATTAATTTTAATCTTATAAGCAAATCAATAAGAATTACTGTGTCAAGATCGATCCTTCTGGTGAGCCAGAATTGTTATGGGAAAATTGATCCAAAATATTCTGATACTAGAGTATAAAGGAATACTATAAAATATTTCCAAAAAAAAAAAAGCACAGGAGGTGACAGAAGTGAAAAAAGAGCAAAGGTTTGTTTTATATTACTCTTTTTTTTCTTTGGAGCCATTTTCTTTTGATTTTTTTATTAAATAAAATTGTTCTCTAATGAATTAAAAAAAGTCAATGGATATTCTAATATATTGGCGACTACTGAATATTTTATTGGATTATATTATGAATCATAGACAAAAGAGACTTGAGAGATATACAAATTAATCTTAGCATTTGTTCATCCAATTTTCGCAATTAAATTCAAGATACAATTTGAAGTACTGCAAACAATATTTTGAAAATTTTTTTAAAATTATTCACTCAAAGAATTTGACAATAAAAGAAATATTAAAATGGTTGTGATACTATTACATCAAACAAACTTTAAATTTGAGAAAAAAAAAATATCATTCTGGGGATACCATGAATGACTGTAAACTTAGGCAAAATTGATAATGAATTTGTAAAATATGAAGTTTGAGTTTGAAAAGGAAAATAACAATGAAGATAATGTAGAAGTATTGATAACAGGTATATTAGATGTTGCTAAAGTTAAGAATGATAAATATAGAGTTTATTCAGACAAAGAATAAAAGATTTCGAACTGCTATTGATCCAGATACTACTAAATTGAAGGTTATTTATATATAAGCTTTACAAAAATATCTCCACATAATATCGAGTCTAATATCAAATAACTATTCAAATTTAGCGCTACACAAAAAAGACGACAAATATCATGCAAATACTTGAATTAATCAGAAATACTTGTAACTCATCAATCTGGTTAATATATTGACAAGAAACAAATGATGTATAAAACTTGCTAGCTGGAACATGCAATGCTAAGAAACAAATATTAAATGCAGAATTTGCAAGCAAAGATAAGAAGAATTTGTCATAATAAGAATACTGATGCAATAAAAATAAATGATAAACTTGTACCAGTATATGATCTAATTTTTAGTTCTGCCAAGACTATTTCATCCCCAGCAGCAACAGCAGTACCTAAAGTTGTAATTGATTTCAAATTGTTAATGCTTATATAAAGTGAGCATTTTATATCCAACAAAAAGTGCAAGCTGCTAAATAGATCTTATAAGATTTCTAAAATGTTGAGTATGGTATTGATTTTGCTGAAAGTACAGGCAAATATATCTGTTATTTTGGAAGAACAGATAAAAAAAATAATAATTATTATACAGTATATTACTTGCATAGTCTTCATGGTTAGTAGTTTCTATGGTAATTTTTGATGTGCATTTTCTTCAAAGAGTTTCTGTTTAGTTAATAGTGTCTCTTGATGTTGATTATAAATTGAAATAAGGTTGCGCTCAAGCATTCTTTAGCTTAAAATGTGTTTAATTTTTGTAATGTTTTTGCAGGTTAATATAATTGTGTTTTTTAGTATTCATCCATTCCATTCTTGTGTTCATGTTTGTTGTTCATATCTGATGGCTGGGAAGCTAAAAATTGTGTCTGCTGTTTGATTGGTTATGTCTTTGACTAGTTGGTCTACTTTGTCATTGTCTAAGTTGTGATTATATGATTTAATCTTTTTTTTAATCAGTTTTATTTTTTGAAAATTTAAGATATATATGATTGTGTTAATTAAGTTCCTGTTTTTTAGAGTTCTGATTTGTGTAAAGTCATTTTGTGTTTTTTGGATTGTATTTAAGGCTACTTGGCTATTACTGCAAATTGTAATTGTGATGCCTGCTGGGGCTGTTGTGAGAAATAAAGCTATTGCTATTAGTTTTGCTCTTGTTAATAAAAAAAGGATTTTCAATTTTTCTTTGGAAGCTTGTATTTGCTATTTGTAGTATATGTTATCTAAACTTCTTCTTTTTCTATGTTTATGGATCTGTTTGTAAAAACTGTAATAGTTTTAGTTTTTTCTATTTTGTGTCTAATTGTGACTAGTTGTTTGAATATTGTTAAAGTGAAAAATGAACTATATAAATAATGAGAAAAATAAAAGTAAAATGAAGTAAAATATAAAAAATAATATGATAGATATGAAAAAGATATCTAGTATTTCTAGTATATTCTATTATCTTTAAATATCTAGCAGATATAATGAGTAATTATCAAGTACGATATAGATAACAAGTATAAAGTTGGATAATAAGTCCAAAGCTGGCTAAATTATATCAGGCATAAAAAGTATAAAAATAAGATAACAATATAAAAATATGGCAATCAAGGAGGATAGGCACTGCACACTAAAAAGGCTATCTATCTTAAGAGTGTCACTAAACAAAGGAGTGATCACGCAGGAGGTTGGCAGTTACGACGCATGATCGACAAATCGACCTGCGTCATTGTTAAACTCGAGCCAAATATACACGTCTCTTTTGAGGAGAAACCATTCTCTAACATAGTACAGTGTAGACAGAACAGAAGCGACAAACTCACCATATTTTACCATAACAATATCATTGCAGATATTGCTATCTATTTTTTTTTTTTTTTTTTTTATCGCGAATGGGCATTAAATGCGAGACTTTATTTAAATAAGAATTTACTGTCATTACATTAACAATCTTTACAAAGTAAATTAATTGTAGCCTATATATTGCTATCTATTTTTTGATTATATACATGTTGACTTATAATGTATTCTGTGATATTTGAGGTAGGGCTGGAAGATTGCAGTGTAAAAAAGTATTATCAAGTATTGCTTGTATACTTGTTGATATTGTTCTGCTTCTATGGCATAAAGTGTTGTTTGCAATAGGTCTTAGGCTTTTTCTGCTTCTATATTGTAATCTCAATAGAAGATACATTCTTTTTGTTTGCTTTAAGTATTCAGAATACATCTGATACATTTCTTTAAGAGTAATAGATTATTAATTCTTATATAGGGTTGCAGTTTGGCAATGTTTCCTATAATCACTTTTTTTTTTCTATTATACTTTGTTAATTTAATTGAATTGCTATTCATTTGATATCTTTTTTGTTTGTTTCAATTGCCAGTTGTATTGGCGGGATTGAATTGTTTTGTTTGTTTTTCTTTCTTGATTATTTGTGAATATTTTTATCTGCTTGTAGTTCTATAAACCATCATGGCTTTTTTCTGTTAGGTTTTTTATTATAATATGTAACTTCTACCTATGCTGCTAGTCTTGTACCAATTTAATTGATAATTTGATTTAAAAACATAATTTTATTTTTTGCTAATTGCTTTTTGTATTTTCTATACCATGTTTAGTTTATTATTTCTTGTTAGATTGTATCAGTTTTTTTTATAGTTTGAAGAGTTTGGATTGTGCTTGTGAAGTTCTATTGTCTTAGAAAAAAGATTTGATTATGTGAGAAATCTTTTTCTGTGAAAAGTAATAGTGTTTTGAAATAAATACTTGTTATTGGATCTGTGGATCAGAATATGTTTTGTACTTCTTGTAATCTCATGTTTATGATTTTTTCTATAATATCTATATTGTTGGTTAATTTAAATCAGTTGTTTGCATATTGAAGGATTTGGTGATTCCATATGTAGAAGAAATTACATTCTAGTAAATTGAAGAGTTAGTGTTGGGACTTGTGTATGTAAGTTTAAGTTTGTGTTTATATATTCTGTTAAGATGGCTTATTAATTTGTTACTTGTAGTTTTGAAGAGAATGAGATTTGACAGGAGATAGCATACTAATGGTATCTAGATCTGGTTATATAAATATTTCAATTGTTTATTAATTATTGCTTTCCATTTAATTATATTGGCAAATTTGATTATTTTGATAAAGAGTAGTTGTATTTGATATGTTTTGGTTTCTGCCTCCTATATATATTTCCAGTATTCTTGTTGCTTGATTTAATTTGATAGTTGTCATTTGTTGATTTTGTATTGTTACATGTTTTTTTATGAATTTTTTTTTATTTAGAATTATTAAACTGAATTTGATACTGTTAATATTGATACCATTGCTATTGAAGAAATCTGTGCAAATGTCATAGAATTTTTAAAGGTTTTTTTGGTTTTGTGTAATTAAAATTGTGTTATTTATTAAAGCTGTATATAAGATATTTTATTTGATTATTTTTGATATAAATGTTGGTTTGCTCCATTGTTTAATTATTAGCTTGTATTTCTATATATTGTTTGCTAGTTGTTATAGAAAATCCTTTATAGGAATAGTAAGATGATATCTTTTTAATCTATTCTGTCTTCTACTAGATATAAAGTTGTCAGTCCAAAAGGTATAGTTACTTGATTGTGTTTGTTGTTGCACATATTTGTTATGATATTAATTATTTTTCTTAAAACTTTGATTCTTTTCATGACTAATATGAGTCTTTGTATATTGACTAAGTTGTATGCTTTTGCTATATCTAGACTAAGAACCTATGCTTGTTTTTTGTTTTGTATGATATTATTTTGTATTGCTCTGAGAATTTGTATTGATCCTTAGATACTATATTCAGGTAGGGCTGCCCAGTTATGTAGTGATAGTTTATTATAATTGCAGAAGATTTGTACAAATCTGTCTGTAATAATTTTAGTAAAGATTTTTCATGTTGTTTCCAGTAATATTATTGATCTAATAATATTGATGTTGTTTTTCTATGGTTTGGACTTAGAAATTGGGTAGATGTTTTCTTGCTTTCATTCTAGTGATAGTTATTCTTTTTGAAGAATTTTATTGAAGAGCTTAGCTATGTAAAACAGAGTTTCTATACTGAGTTTCTTTAATGCAGTGTATGAAATATCTGTAGATCTAGGTACTGATTTGAATGATCTGTTTTTTAATGTTTTTTGAATTTCTTCTATTGTTATTGTAATGATTATTTGATTATATTATTTGCTAAAGATGTGTGCTTGTGGTTGTAATTTTTTGTTTCATGTATTGTTATCAAATGGTCTTATATCTAAGGTTCCAAAAAAGTATTGAACTGGTATCAAACTGGTATAGAAATGGTACCGATCTATAGTAAATTTAATATATGGGTTGTAATCTACTCATATGTTTTTATAGTAAATTTAAGTATTGAACTGGTATCAAACTGATATCGAAGTGGTATCGAAGTGATATTGTTAGGAGCCCTACTTGTATTCCATTTTTTGGTCCATTGTTGGAAGTGGCTATATCTTTTATTGAAATATAGTATATGCTGAATAGTATATAGAATAATATAGAAGATACTACCAATTGCTAGCTATCCCAATTAAACTAATATCATATATACAACAAGTGTTATATACTATATATATGTCTATAGTTAACTTATCTATATATGACTAGCTATATATTACTAACTTAATGCTATATATAATTACTATCTAAATTAATGGTTTACCTGGTCACTATTTTTTAAAAGATACATGAATCTATCTTAATTTTTTACTGAACAATTTTATTAAGAATATTCTGGTTATCAAACTGTTGATTACAATATCTTGAACCTGGTTTTTGTTCCTTCAGAGTAGTTTGCAGCTTTTGCCTTTTACTAAAATTAGTGTTACAAATCATTAGTTAGAAAGTTCAAAATTAACCAATCAGAATTCGGGATTTTTAGTTGTAACTAGTTAATTATATTAAAAATAACTAATCAATTGGAAAAATTTTTGTCAACTAAGATTACTAATCAAGATCTCTTGATAGCAAAGTCTATGAAACTTGATATAGCCAAGTGCTTGATTAGTATCCTTTAATGCAGTTGTTAGAAATTTTTTAGCAACACTTTACTAGTTTGGAATCTACTCCTTTTCTTACTACTTATAGTAATGTAATTATGTCCGAGATAATTCTAATCAATTTTGGATAATAATCGTATTACAATTTTTTTATAGACCAATTTTTCTATAATTAAAAACATCTATTATTATATGGTTATGCCAATGGTCTATAGATTTTCACATGGTTTTTTGGAAAATCAAATTAGCCTTCTAGTGAATTTGAATCTATAACTTGTAATATGAACCTATGATGTTCTAACCATTGAGCTATAGACCTATAGGTTTAAATAATAAAAACTTTAGTTTTAATCAAATACAATTAATAATTAACTTTATAATTCATTTAATTAATTTTATAACAGATTATATTTTAGCTTAAAAATTTCTTTAATAATCTTAAATCAATTCAATAAGATTTAAAAACTCTTAATAAAACAATAATCAAAACTCTTAAACTTATATATTAACAATTTGATTTTCAAAAAATAAAAACATAATTAAAGAAAAAAAATGCATTAAAATTTCACAAAATATTAAATATAAGAAAAATAATACTAACAAAAAATATTTATACAAATCAAATATCAATTTAATAAATAGTAACAAATTATTTTAACAAATTAAACTAACTAATAAAACTCTTAAATTTTTTTATTAAAATTTTTTTATATTTTTTTTAGAAAAAAATAAATTATTAAGAAAATATTAGCTTTCACAAATTAAATATTTATTTTCTTTTTTCTTACTCAAAAATTTTTTATTAGAAATATATTTAATATAGTGATAGGTTGATATGTATGGTATTAAAGGTAAAAATAGTTATATAAAAAGATAAATAAACAAAGAAAGATAATTGGATCTATTGAATATAATAAGTATATCAAGTATATCAAGTATATTAGGTATATCAGATATATTAAGTATATTAAATATATCAAGTATATTTAGTATATTTGATATATTAAGTATATAGTAAAAAAATATAAAAGTAACAAGTAAAGCAATTATGAAGAGTGTTAGTCACATCTGATAAACTATAATAAATTAACAGATCAACAATATATACTTGATCAAAAATATATACACATATTTCGAAGCAAGATAATTTAATAATTATTATATAGTGTAGGCCAGACCAAAGTGAGAAACTTGCCATATCACATTATAACAATAGTAATAAATCTCAATATTTTAATATTAATTTTTTTTTTTTTTTTTAAGTTGGCTAAGGGCATTAGATGCGAGATATTTATTGAATATTATTCATCGTCATTACATCAAACATCTTTACAAAGTAGGCTATTGCTATCCTAAATATAAGTTAATGCTACCTAATAATTACTATTTCACCCCAGTTTCCCCTAGACCAACTTTGATATACCCAGCTATACGAAATTTTAAACATAAAGTAGATGATTCACATGCCAGGTGGGACTTACATAGGGGGTAGAAATCCTACCACTAGTTTAAACCACCTTCCTACTAGGTCCTGTCGTGATTGCATCCATCATGGGTAAGGCACATTATGGAATATTATTATAAAGATTAACCCCAGTATTCCAGTTACTGTTATCACCAATCCTCAAGATGTATCACTAGCATAACGTAGTACTACCATTTTCATCACCTGTGGAACTGGCGTCCTTGCTTGGATTCCAATTTAATCTTGTAGGTCCTTACTAGACGCACTTGGCTTAACAATTTTTGTCTAGTATTCTCACCACCTGTGGCTGATATCTTGCCCTTTGGTCATATGATTAAGTTTCGTAGAACGCCACTATTGGAATAGATCTACAAGCTTCAGATTGGGATAGAACAGCTTAGAATTAATATCTTTTTGGGAGATTGTGTGATGAAGTCTGCCATCGCCAGTTTGGGTTAGAGTGGACTTTTTTATCAAAGTTAGATCAAAAGCCTTTCCTTATGCAACCTTCCTTGTTTCAACCTGTTTTCAGCCTGCAATCGTCAGGAAGACCAGAGGTCCCATATTCATGCAACCTAACTGAATTTGGATGTGATTTTTGGCTGATTGGGTATGACATGAATTGGAAGCCGTCAAACTGGTGATATTTTTTATATTATTTTATATACTATTTAATATATATTTTAATAAAAATGTAACTAGTATTAATATTGACAAACAATATAATTAAAGGATCATTAAAATAACAAAGCAAGATAACTTATCAAAAGTTAGATCAAACAATTAGTATACCTGCAGATACAATAAGTAACTGATACATTTTCATAGTTAATATCAAAGGTCTTAAATCAAATATAAACAAACTCATATTGTAAACAGACTGAAACATTAACTTCAAAAGTAATATAATAATTCTTACAAAAACAAATATTTTATAATACAGAGAATAGACAAAAGTTTAGACAACTTTTTTTTTTTTTAAATAAAATTTAATTTAAAAACTAATTAAACTTTATTAATAAAAAATATACAGAGAGACCTCTCTAAATACACCCTCTATAAATGCACTTACTATATTTTCTCTCTCTAAATGCACGGTCAAGCTTGGTTCCAAGTACATAGAACTCTTAATAAATTATCTCCATAAATACACACCCTCTATAAATCAAAATTTTTTCTATGGTCCCGAGGGGTGTGCATTTAGAGAGGGTTCTCTGTATAAAGAATTAATTTATTTACTTTATTTCTATAAGCTGAAAAATTTCAACTCCTGACATCCAAACCTTTAAATCTAATTTAATAAAATAATTGTCCGAAGCATAGTGAAGGACTTTACATTACAATTCAAATTTGAAAATGTCTAATAAACTAGATTGACACTAGATATTATCATTTAATTTTTACTATTTTATCTTGAAAATACTTATAGCTACTAATTAAGATATAATTCTCTTAACAAGAATACTGATTACTTAAGATTTTATATTAATTTTTATAATTAATTAATATTAAAATAACTTTTTATTAAATTAAAATAAAATTATTTTATATAATTTAAAATTAAATATCAAAAAAACAACAAAAAGAAGAAGGAAAATATAAAAGCAAAAATGCCAATAATCAGCAACTCAAAGTACACAAGAAATCATATAGTCAAGGAGATATTGACAAAAGATATAATTCAATATATTTATCAGTATACAAAAGAGAAAACAAAAGAAGTACACAAAAAAATAATAGAAAAAACAACAAAAGTAATTAATGAACTATAGAAAATGAGATGTGAAAAAATTATTGAATGGGAAGAGATAAATAATATTAACAAAGCAAACAAAAAAAGATATGAACACAAAATATACTAAACAAAAGTGATAAGAAATAAAGAAGAAGAAAAAAAAAAAAAACAGCAAACAATAAAAGAATTTAGCAAAGAAATTGCGGATTAAAAATATAAATAAAATGATAAGAAACAATTTTTTTATTTACAGTATATACTAGTGATATTAATAATAGTGATGTCTTAGTACATTAGTTTTAACCTTTATTAATAAAAAAAATTGATAATAACAGTTAATATCTAGGAAAATCTTGATATAGTTTAGCATATATTTATTAATTAATATTATAATATAATTTTTTTTTTTTTTTTTTTGTAGATAAATATTATTTCTTTATTTGATTTGTATATAGCAGGGTATACATCGTGAAAGAAATAATATCTCTCATATGTTGATACAATAAGTTAAATGCTAGCTTGCCTACAATAACTATACGACTAATATTGAAAAGAAAATTTAAAACAATATATTTTGTCAGATAGTACCAAGCAGCTATGAATACCTACTTAGCATTAGGAAAAATAGTAGTAAAATTAGAATTGATAAATAGAGTTGTTAGACTATAAATACATTTGGAATAATTATATTTAGATTGGATAAATGAGTTAGCCACAGTAGAAGGTAGATTAATAATGATGTTATCTTGTGGATTATTAGAGATGTTTTTGGCCTGTGAGGTGTTTTTAGCTTCTGGATTAGTGGAATTGGCTGAATTATATATCTTGGTATAGTCCCACTTGATTCCAATAAGAGGTAAAGTATTGGCTGTAGAGCAACATGGTTTTCAAATTAGATTATGCAATAAGAACAAAGATTCTGTTGCTGCCTTGATCCAGTTTGTAGAGTCTGTAGTTAAAAAGATTTTGTCTATAACTCCACATAACAACTTAATGACTTGCCATATATGTGAGATCGGTTTATGATTATCATCTGAATGGAGAGTTTGATTGATAATTTTAATAATTTGTTTAGCTACTTGTAATACTTCCTTACATTTGAAAATATGTTGATATTATAATATAGTTTTTATACAGAAATATATATAAATATATATAAATATTGACTTTAATAAAGTTTGCTAAGCAAGATTCAGCTAATTTAAAATAATAATAATTATAATTATAATAATCTAAAATTAAAAATACTAATATAATTAATTAAAAAAAAAACTCTTTCCCGTAAATCAATTTTTAACAAAAAATTTCCTTTTATAGTAACAACCTTTAAAACAAACATTTTGTCCTTTCCCAAGCGCTTCCAAGCGCACTCTACAATCCAACTTCTCCCACCAT
>CAJVPV010002611.1:0-12726 GCA_910591835.1 Acaulospora morrowiae
TAGGAGGAAGCTTGAGGAAGATGAGAAAAGAGTTCCAAAAACTGTGCCAGTCTTTTCTAGAGTCTTGAATCTCTGGAGGAAAAGAGAAGAGTATTTTTTCTACAGGTTCTTTTTCCTAGTGAAGTTTTCTTGCCTTTAACTTTATAGGTAGATATTTCTTGTATTTACTTGCCGAAATACAGGAAGTTTATGTTAAAGAGAGAAAGAAACAAGTGGGAGAAACTATTGTCTCTTGGTATGAGTGTTGTTAATGAAAGTTATAGACTTTATTACAAGGAAATATAAAATTTCCTTGGAATGTCTGTTTTTTTGTATTGGCAAAAGGATCACTTTTTGGAATTTTTTTTATATTTTGATTAATTGTAAATTAAATATAAAAAACTTTTTTTATTAAAAAGATATAATATTATATTTATTATTAATTAATTTTTAAGTTTATTTTATTTAAATTTATGAATTTATAGAATTTTATATTTATTTTTGATATTATAAAAAAAAAAAAGCTTTAAATTCAAAAAATTTACAAATTTACAAATTATAAATTATAAAAAAATTTTTTTAAAAGAAAAAAAATCTATATATTAAATTTAAAAAAAATTTTTTTTTATCATGAACAAGCATTAAATATATGATTTTATTTAAATAAAAAATATTTACTGTTATTACATTAACAATCTTTATAAAGTAAATTAATTGTTGCCTATTGTACCAAATCTATTGGAACTAGATATTACTGCAAAAGTAGACTTATAACAATAGTGCTGAATGGCTAATGCCTATTCAGAATAATGAAATTGTTACTAAAGTAAAAATTAATTTATTAGTATTGTAACATGGGAAAAGGTAATGCACCTCACACTGAATTCTGAGTTTCCTATGATATCGAGAAGAAAACAGTGGTATCAAGCACAATAAGCATAATAAAAACTAGCGCAAACCTGAGAAGATGGGAACTGTCAAAAGGAAGTCGGATCACAACACAATCGCAACGATTGCCACGTAACTAGGTCGTACAAGGATTGATTATGACACTATGGAATCAAACAATAGAATTATGTAATAAGAGTAGCGTGAAAATCAAATAGCAATTACTTCATCATGAGAATTTTTAATAGTTTTTCTTAATTTGTATTTATTATTTTTATTATATAATAAGTGTACAAGAATGTATAAAAGAAGAAAGAAATAAAATAAAGAAAGAATAGTCAAGCCAAGTTATTATTTCTCAGCCATAATCAATTCTGCCTCACTATAAACACTTACTATCATTACACAAATTTAACTTTCCATTAGTGACAGACTTGCCGATCACCGTAACAGTATAGTTATATGAAGAGTTTAATAAATTTAAAATTGTATTAAATGTTATAATATCATTTATGTTAGTGTTTGATAGTTTAACAATAGAAATATTTTTCTTCCAATTTATTTCAGACAATAGTGAAGTAATTGCTATAGTGGATTGCAGTTTTCAAGCCTTATATAAAATTTTAAGTATATAGTTAGAAATATCTTCTTTTTTATAGAGAAGGTTGAATAAATAATTAAATTAAAAATAGCTAGATTGAATAAGATATTGTTTGCAAGCTCGAATATTTCAATAAAATCATAACTTTGATACTTTTAAAATTAAGATTTAAGATAAAATTCTTGATTTTGGTTTTCTTTTTGTCAATTAAGGGTTTGTTGTAAATACAGAAAAAAACATATAGCAGATTCTTGCAATACACATCACATTTTAGGCACAAGTTGTTAGGATAGAGGCTAAAGTATCATTTGTGAAGTTTGCTTCTGATAGGAAACTAATTGACTAAAAGTTTCATTTTGAATATTAATAGAACTTTTTTTTTTAATGTTAAGTGAAACATTTCTCACAATTTTTATTAATAGAGTAAAATAATAATTGTTACATGATTAATATTAAGATGTAAGATACATTGCTATACATGTCAGTCTACCACCTGATTCAATATATTTCTGGTAAAAAACCCTTGAGCAGGGAAAAGAAAAGGAACTATTTAATCTTGGAGGGCTAATGCCTCCTTAATAATTTATTCTATCCTGAAGGGACATGGATAGATTTTCCGAGAAAAGTTTAAGTATTATATTGGTTAGTTTGTGTTAGTGGGTTTGTTTATTATTGTTTGTTGAAATATTTTTTTGTGTTTTTTTAGGATTGGTTAGATTTTTGTTTGGTTTGTTACAGTTGGTTTGTTTGAATTTGGTGTTTTGTAAGATATCAAGGAAGTTTTCTTCTACTATTATATCTTTGTTTCTTGAAATCCAGATGTGATAATAGATGAGTTTGAGAAATTCATTTTGGATTTCATTAAGGAGTTTGAAATCTTGTTAAGTTGGTTGAAGGTTGTTGAAGAGATTTTTGGTCTGGAGTGTTCCTGTGAAGAAGTTAATAAGATGGATAATGGTACTAATTGGTTTTTGGATTAGATTAGAATTGAAGTTTTTGTTGTTTTTGAATTTTTTTGTAAGATTTGAGTGTCAAATATGATTTTTTTGATTATAGATATGTTTTGTTTGCAGAGCCAAATGTGATGTGTAGTTTCTGGAAAGGAGTTACAGTGTGGACATGTATCATTTGTATAAATGTGTAGTAGTGTAGTGTGTAGATGGGATTTGATTGGAAGTGTATTGGAGAGGATTTTGAGTCGGAAGTTGTAGATTTTGAATTGGTATTGATTGGTTGGTATTGGTGTTTTTTTTAAAAAGGTTAAAGTATTAGCTAGGAGTGAAAGATCTAGTTTGAAAGTTGTTTGGGCTCATTGGGAGAAGATTATTTCTGTGGTGAAAATAGTTTTGTTTATTTGCTTGAGGTATTGCCTTGTTGGAGGGATAGGGTTTTTATTTGTATCAGTGAGTGTGAATTGGATTGGTGAGAAGTCGATTATATTGATTTGTGATAGTTAGAAATTGGTTAATTGTGTTTTTTGTATAGTAGATATGGGTTTGTAGAAGGTGTAGGAAATTTGGAAAGTTTGAATTATATTGTAAATGTTTGAGATAATAATAAAGTATAGAGTTTTGCATTTTTTTCTATGATTGGTGAGGGGTGGAGAGAAGGTTTTGCAGTTTAGTTTTGGGTGTTTGGTAAAGAAGTGGTATTCCTTTGATTTTTTAGAGAGAAAAATTATGATTATTGTATGGAGAAGTGATAGATAGAGATTTGATTTGATATTGATTATAAAAGATTTGTAGTGTTGTATATAGTTCCAAGTAATTGTTGTTAGACTGGAGTGATGTTTATATGTAAGTAGAATTTCAAGAGGAGTATCATTGTATTGTAGGAGTAAGTTGATGATTTGTTGTGATATTGATGATATGTATTTTTGTGTTAGTAATTCATGTAAATTTGAATAGATTGAGATTTGTGGATTATTGATAGGTGGTTTTATAGAAAGTGATTGAAAAAGATCATTTTTAGTTGCTTTTGTTTTAGTTGTATTGTCTGGTTGAGGTTTGGTAAAGAGGTTAAGTAAGTTAATAAGTATTAGAAGTTGACATTAGTAGATACTTGTTTGGACATTTAGTGAACAGCCTTGGCATTTAGAGAGTACTATGGACTTGTTAGGATCAGAACTGTTATAGGTTCAGTGGTTGATAAGAAGATTGTTTGTATTTGTATTTTGTTTTTTTCCTATGATTATTTCATTGTTGACAAGAGATGCTAACCATTTTTTTTTGTTTGGTTTGATTGTAGTTGAGCTGATTTGTTGGAAGCTTTGTTGTGATAGGAGATTATATCAGAGAGGTATTTTGTCATGGGTGTTAAATCCAAGCCTGGCTAAGATATGTTGCCAGTTTGGGAGGTTGTTACTGTTGAATTTGAGTAGTTGTTCAATATAATAGAGTTGTTTTTTTGAAAGTTGTTTTATAAAGGTTGGCCAGTTTGAGTGGTATAATAAGAGTTGGTAAAGGGGTATACTTCCTTCTGGGAGTTTGTGTTGACAATTGGTTTTAAAGCAGAATGTAATATTATATTTTTTGGCTAGTTGAATTGTGTATGTTGTAATGTTGTATTTGGATACTTGTTGATTTTGAAAGATACAAAGTTGTTGGCAATTTTGAGTTTGTATTGTGAGAATTTCGAGTTCTTTGCTGTGTTTGGTAATAGGGTTGGAAAGTATATATTGTAAGTTGGAAATTAGGACTTCTGATTGTAAATCCGAAATTGGTTTGATGTTAAAGATGTATAGGTTGTAATACCAGGATTGGGGGAGAGTTTTTTCAATATTAAATTTGTGTTTGATTGTTGGATCAATTTTTCTTTGGAGGTTTTTAAACATATTGGAGTAAGAAAGGTTGTTTAGAGTTTATATTCTATGCATAGGAGGAGAACATTATTATATATGTATAAGGCCATGTAACCTGTTATGTATTTGGATTTAAGTAATTGGGAGATTGATTCGATTTCTTCGAGAATTTTGTTACGGTTGGGTATAAGGATGCTGTGTTCGGAGAGCCAGATGCCTAGAATTCTTATTGGTTTCTTTTTGGGGATGGAAGGATTGAGGTTGTTCCTTGGAAGATTTTTTTGTCAGGGGTTTTGCAGTTTATGGTAATTAATTTAGTTTTTGTTGGGTTGGCTTTAATGTCATTAAGTTGAAAGAATTCTGTTGCGATATTTAGATTGTTTTGGATTTCAGATTTTGAAATTGCAAGGAGATTAAAGTCATCCATGTATGCTATGGTGTTATGTTTTAGATTTGATGGTTGTTGTGTTAGAGCTGTTATTAGAGAGTCATAGAAGATAATCCACCAGAAAGGTGATAGTGTTTCTCCTTGATCGATGCCATCAGAAATTATTATTTGTTGAGTTAGGCCAGAGTCTGTTATTATTTGACATGAGTGGTTTGTGAGAATGTTGCTAATTAGAGAGATGAAAGTTTCTGATAGGTGTATTCTTTTTATTGATTTTTGAGCATATCCAGATTAACTGAGTCAAAGGTTGCACTGATATCAAGTAATAGAATCCAGAGTTTTTCTTGTGTAAGTTTTTTGGAGTTATAAATTGAGTTGAGAATTTGTATTGGTTCAAAGATTCTTTGGTTGGAAAGGCTTGCAAAGTTGGATTTTTGAAGGACATTGTGTTTTGTTAGGATGAGACTAAGTCTTTTGGTTAGGATTTTGGTTAGAATTTTTTTGAAAGAGTTGACTAGGGCTATTGGCCTTGTTTCTTGGATGTTATATTTCCATTGAAGTTTTTTGCTGATTGGAAAAATATGATAGTTTTTCCAGTTTGTTGGAATTTCTTGGAAGGAGAGTATTTGATTAAAGATTGTATGTAGATAAGAAATGAGTGTTTTTTGAGTTTGTTTTATAAAAAAGTATGTGATTTTGAAGGGGCCTGGTGCTTTGTTATTTGGAAGTGAATTGATTGTTTCTGTTATCTCATATTCGGTAATTGAACTTATTAATGTATTGTAGATTGAAGAGTTGATGTTGCTAAGTGGAGTATAATGTTTTTTCTATTTGAAGAGAAGTTGATTATTAATTGATCGTTTGTGAAAGACTTTTTTGTAATAGTCTGTGATTGTTTTATGGATTTGAAGTGAGTCAGTTATAACTTCTTTATTGATAGGATCAATGATTTTTGTGAAAGAGGCATAAGGGTTTTTATAATTGAGTGTTTGTTTGATCATAAATTTGGAGTTTTCTTGGAGGTTTGTTATATGTTGATTGATAATCTTACTGATTATTTCTTTTCTTTGTAAGTTGTTTTCAATTTTAAATGTTTTGAAGGTTATTTTAAATAATTTTTTGAGTGAAGTGATTTGTTCATTCTTGTTTGTGTATGAAAGTTTGAGTTGTTTGAGATCTTTTGTGATTGTATAGTTGAGTGGATAGAGGTTTTGTGTTGAGAGGTTATGTATATGAAATTTGATTGTTTGAAGTTTTTTATAGAGTATTGTACCATTTTTGTTGAAGATTTGTGGAGTATTTTTATGAATTTTAGTTTTTGGAACTAGTTTGTTAAGGGTTTTGATAATGTTTGAATTGAAGAATTTCCAGGCTTCTTTGGTATTAGATTCTTCAGAAAAGGATAATAGGTCATTGGCGATGGTTACGTTTATTGTTTCCCATGTTGTGGATGTAGTTTTATTGAAGTTGTAAAAAATAGCAATTGTTTTTTTAGGAAATTTGGTGATTAGAAAGTTTGAGAGTGTTAATGTGATGATTTTATGGTTGCTATGAAATTCTGGTTTGGTGTTGAGTATTTGTGTTTTGGTAGATTGCGTGGCTATATCATTTGATATCCAAATTTGGTCAATGCAGCTATGACCAGTTGGCTTTGAAAATGTATAAATAGTTTTGTAAGAAAAGAAGAAACATAAGATGTTGATGTAATTTTTGTTTAGTTTTTTGTAGATAAAGGATTTGTATTTCGGTTTGGATTTTTGAGTTCTGTCTATTGGCTTTGGTGTGGAGTTAAAGTCACACATGATAATGTGTAATATGTTTTTGAGGAGTTGTTATTGATAAGTGTTTGAAGATATGAGATGGTTTTTTCTCTTGTATTTATGTCATGTGGGAAATAGACTTGTGTAATGCATATTTTTATTTTTGGTTTGAATTGAAAGAATATTGAGATTATATAGCCTTGAAGTTCGATAGTTTTGTAGAGATGGTTTGAGAGATTTTTGTTAAGTATTATTGAAATTCTTGCTTGGCTTTGATCCAAATTGCTTGAATGGATAATAAAGTTTTCGATGTTATATGGAATTTTTTTTGTGTTTTGAAGTTTGGTTTCTGATAAGCCAAATATGTCAAAGTTGTTGTTTTTGATATATTCCAAATGGAAGTTAAGTTTGGTTGTGTCATTTAGACCTTGAGTATTTAATAAGCTGATTTCCAATAAGGAAGGTTTCTTTTTTGTTAAAGTGATTTTTGAAAAGTTTTTGGTAATTGGTAAATTTTTGATTAAGATTGTATTCATAGATTAAAAAATTTTGAAGAATTTAGTTGAGAGTTTGGAAAGTTTGATTTGTGTGATATATTCATTTGATAATCTTTGAAAGCTGAAGTGTTCTTTTAATTTGTGAATTTTTGAGATAAAGTTGGCATCATTGATAATTGGTAGTTCTATTTGTATATGTTTTTCTTTGAGAAATTTTTTAAGTTCCGAAGAATTGGGAAGGTAAGGTTTGATGGAAATCTGGATCCAGTCATCAGGAACTTTTGAGAACTGGTAGAATTGATAGGCTTTGAAGATGTTAGAACGGACATCAATTTTTCTGATAATTGAAAAGTTGGTTCCTGCTTTTTCATTTATCTCTTGGTAGTTAGAAGTGGAAGTTTGCTTGGAAGAATGGTTTGTTTATTGTTATCTGTACTGCTGATTGGGTTTTAAGTTGAGATTGTAGTTTGACGTGGAGGAAGATTGATTCATTGTTTGGAGAGAGGGCTAGTGAAGATATATTTTTTGGCAAGTGTTTTGAGAAGAAAGGGGATGTCATTGGGATTTGTCACTTGAAGTAGAATATTAGTTTCAAGTTTGGCTTCATTAGAGAAAGAGGTGAGTTTTGTTCTAATATAGAAGAATTCATTAGGTAAGAATTTGAAATAGTAGGTTTTTCTGAGTAGAGTTATGATTTCCTGTAGAGTATAGAGGCTATCTCTTGGATTGAAGGGGAATAAATGTTTGTATTTTGGATCTAGGAGTTGATGGGTTGTTGGAAGTGTTTTTTTTGGTGGTGGAAGATTAAAGTAGATGTTAGGTAGTTTGGAGGGAACTTTGTATTCTTCACGAAAATAGTTTTTGTAATTGGAGAAATTGATGAGATTACTTCTCTTTTTGATAGGAAAGATGCCTTTGTATTTAGTTAGGAAGTCATTTGAATCTTTGGGTAGAGAAGGATTTTTTTTAAAGTAAGTAGCAGAAAGTTTGTTAAATTTGTAGTGGAAGTCTAGTATTCAAAGGGTTGCAATTAGATTGGTCTTGTCTGGCATTGAAAGTTTGATAGGGAGTTTGATTTTGATTTGGGCAAGGATTTTTGTTGGTTCAGATGGGAGATTAGGAAGGAAGTCAATGAGGTGTTTTTTGAGTTCATCTCTGATAGAAATATAGTCAAGGATGAAGGTTGGTTTTTTGAAGAAATAGTTGATGAGATAGGTAAAGAGGCTTGCAAGTTCATAGTAGAGAATATTTTTGATGTCGATAGTACATAGTGTTATTGGTATACAGCAAGTCTGTCACTACTCTGGGCTAGGTCATCACATAACAATAGGTATGTAGGGGCTTGTGTCACTTGCTAACCAAAGACACTTGTTAATAAACTTCTTTCTCTTTTATTACCAGTTTAATCCTTTACCACAATCCTTTATGGGCTTCTAGGATTCCTATAGCAGCTAATATCTAATTAAAGTAAGTTTATTAATTATACTTATACAAATACAATGGATACAAGTTTATACAATATGAATAGTAACTTTTTATTTTAGCTAGCTTATCTATCCATATTTATATCTGCTGCGACGCATCTGCTGATATATCGTCGCGTTTTGCAAATCCCCGATTAGACTATTTAGGCTTCTTGATGCAGGGCCTGATGGATCGTACCATGTTACATAACTATCAGCAATCCTAATGACCTATACATTTTTCCATGCTAACAGTAGGTATATAATTGATAGTATTGTACAAATTATAGCACAAATTTTTTTCTTGGTTTCGAAGTTGATGAAGTTGAGATTGTTTTCTCTTTTGTATTTGTCCTGAAAGTCCTTTTCAATTTCAATGAATTCATTTTGGTGGGCTGGCATGAGGTTTTCATTTTTTGTAAAGGAACTGAAGAATATACAGTCTTTGAAGCTGATTTTGTTCATTATTGCTTTTAGATGATAGGGTGGGTATTGAAAAAGTTTAATGATTGTGGTTATAGTTTGAATTAAGATTTGAATATTGTTTGATGCTAGAAGTAGGTTATTAACTAGTTTTTCTGTATTAGTTCTAAGTGTTTTATACTGGTTGATATCTCTGATTTCTTGTAGTTCTTCTTGAACTTGTTGCTCGAAAGAGGATAACCAAGCATATGAAATAGTTTTGAGTTTTGCTAATTCGTCAAGGTTGATGACATCATCATTTACCATGAAATTTGATTGGTTTGTAGGAAGAATTTCACTGATTTCCATACTAAAGTTGGGTGTTACCATGTGAGTGTCAAGGGAGGAAGTTAGAGTAACATTTGTTTAATTGGTTTGTTTGTGTTTAACAGGATCCAGATCAGATAGTTTCATTGATGTATTAGTTGTTATACTAATTTCTATGGGATTATTGATTTGAGAAAGTGTTAGAGTGATAGACGAGAAGCTTGCATGTGCATGCATTGTGATTGTTTGATCTATATTCCTTTTTTGGGAGACAAGAGATATGATGGACAAAAGATCATTTTCAAGATAAGCTGGTTGGAGTTTTTTGTAATTCCTTGGAAAAGTAAGAAAAATTCTTGTAGGTGATTGTAAAATTCTGTATTGAGTTTTGTTTTTTCCATTTTTTTCACTATGTTATTGATATGTTGAAAGTTAAGGGAGATGTTTCTGTTGTTGACAAGTGAATTTATGGTTTGGAAGAGTCTTCCTTGGTCCTTTTTTCTGATGAATTTTGTTGTGAAGTTAAGGATGTAGATGTCATTTGTAGAGCCTGAAATAATAATTTCTTCAATGTTTTTTCCTTCCCTTACGATAAGGAATTAGTTAGAAAAGTTTGTTAGGTTGGTGATAAGGTGGGAGCGTGCAGTTCTGTCCTAATAATTTTGTTATTGGTGAGGTCAAGATAATAAATTTGAGAGAGTTGGTTCCAGTCCTGATGAATAGTTGCATGTAGGAACTGTTTTTTATTACTGTTTGTTGGTAATTGTTCCATGGTAGGAGTTATTTAATAGTTGGGAACACTTGGAGGTGCTCGGAGGTGAATAGTTTCTTGAAGAGTTGTTACCAAATAAGGAAATTTTCAGTTTAAAATTGATTTGCGGAAAAGTGTTTTTTTTAACTCTAGATTGGAAATATTCTTAAATTCTTTAAAAATAAATATTTATTAATAAATAGTAATTTATAAAAAAATCTGATAAAATTTAATTACTTGAACTAGGATTTTCCATTCCATTTCTAAGCTTTGTTGAAGATCATTATAATCTTTTTTGGTGTATTTATTTTTAAATGTTAATCTCATTGATTTGGAAATCAAGACCCCATATTTTATATAAGACTTTGAAACAAAATTAACACAATTAGCATATATTCGTTACTGAATCTTCATCAATTTATTGTCTTTCAAATGAGAAGTCTTTAAGAACTGATTAAGGATAAATAGCATAACCATTGATAGTCGAAGGTAATTAGACATCATGAAACTTTCATGGTGGCTTATTGGATTAGACAATCATGACCATTGTGTTGAATGCTCAAATTCCTTTCAAGTTTTAGTAAACGTTCTTTGACCCTCAAGTGAAAATAAGTTTACTGTTAACTTCAAAAGTCTCATTATTTTTCCTATAGTTGTATGATAAACATCATGTGGCATTTGAAGGTGTTGGTTCTACATTAATTGGCTTAATGTTGGAACTTTGTTGCGCAATCCATATTTTGTTATTAGTTGTTTACTTCTTTATGAAATAATTTCCGATGACATTTCTTGGAATTGTTTATTAGTAATATGCTAATATCTTCTTAATTCCATAATATCTAAGTCATCACTTGTTGATTAATTCTTGGAAATTTGGCAAGTTTTGTATCCGTTATTAGTCCATGCCATTTAGTGCAAGATCATTTCCTTGCGGAAGATCAGCAGTAACTACTTCTAATCTTGCAGTAATTCAACAATCTCGTCCTTGGACATTTATAATTTGACCATGCTCTAGGACCCTTATCTCTATGATAAAAGATTAAATAAACTTATCAAAGTTTCCACTGAAAGATACAAATCCCAAAAAAAAGTGATTTTTCAATAACTTTCTTATGAATATAGGCATATTATAAAATTGAATGTAAACTCCTTCAAGAGAATAGTATATATTTTAATATGTCCCAAAATTATTGTAATATAAATTGACAAATAGTTGAAAAACTGGAAGTTCGGAATTTGGTGGTAAAGTAGTGAAGACATATTTAGCAAAATGTTGATCTTTTAGTGAAATATTTTGAATTTTCCAATGTCCTTTGAACTTGTAAAGAATTTCATTTATGAAGTAATTAGAAAATTCATTATCTCTACCATTTGAAAAAGATATATTAACGTGGCTGATAATTTGTTGTAAAAAAATCAAATCTATTCTAAGAAATTGATTAATTAACTATACTTCATCCAAAAAAGCTTTAAGTTTTTAATTATTACTATAAAAGATTTTGGGAAGTTTATTGTATTCAATAATATTTTGAACTTTCAACTTTAAGCTGTTATTTGATAAAACAATTGCTTGGATACATTCTTTTCTTTTAATTATATTTTGATATAAATATATTCACCCAAATAATATATTTCTAAAATTTTAAAGTTTAATTCATGATTTTTATAAATTAAATTAATAAAACAAAATTAATTAATTTATCATCGTTGACTGTGATTGATTCTTGGCCAAATAATGGTGACTCTGCCTATAAATTAACATGCCAATATTCTGATTTGTTGATAACTTCTTGACCAGGACCGAAATACATATGTTTCATTAAAAAAGGATTGTTTAACACATGCCAAATAATATCTTTAATAAATAAATAACAAGAATTCTTAAAATTCTTAGATTTTGAAGAAGTTTTTTTAACAGAAATTTTAACAAGTCTAGAATAAATTGTTATGATGGGAAGTTTTTGCCTCCATGATTGAAATCTTCGAATGTTCTTTATCACATGATTACAATTAAATTGAGAATGGAAAATTATATCAACAAGATTATTATAAGCATTGGTAGCTAAATTTTAAATTAATAAGTTAGTTTGATTTCAAAAAATTTAAATAAATAAATCTTACAAATATTATGTTTTTGTATTCAGCAAAGCAATAATGCAAAAGTCAAGTTTTCAAATTATGGTGAAAACCTATATATATTTGGTAAAGTCTCAAAATCTTATGCTTTATCTGCTATTTCTTTATGAAATTGTAAATTTTCATTAATTGATTCACTGCTAGATTCTTCCAAAAAATCCCCATCAACTGATTTACTGCTAGATTCTTTCAAAAAATCCTCATAATTGTATTTTCAGAAGAATTGCTATCGAATTCTTAAGTAAAAAGATTGGATTAATTTAAATTCAAATATTATTAAAGCTTATTATTGTTATACCTGATTTCTTATATTTATTGATTGATTCTATCAATAAATAAATGAAATTATTGGTGCCAATTTTTTTAATTAAGTTCTATTAATTATTTTTCACCTATGCCTTCATAAGATAAATTTTTATTAATTGACTCTTCAGGAAATATTAAATTATTATTCATTTCTTCAAAAAAAGACAAACTTTCTTTATAGTGTAATGAAGAATCCAACAAATCACGAGAATATCGTTATCTTAAATAAGTCAATCTTTTAAAACTTCTTGGACTGAATTTGTTTCTAATCATTGTAAAGACAAAAAATTTTAAAATTTAAAATAAAAGAAAGTGCGAAAAAAATTTTTTTTCATATATTTATATGTAAGCTTTTATTAATAAACCTTTGAAACAATTTATTGTCAAATATTCAAAAAAGATTTTTTTTGAACAATAAACTTTAATAA
>CAJVPV010002612.1:0-12726 GCA_910591835.1 Acaulospora morrowiae
TGTTGTTTCTTTCTAAATGTATACCTTGTAATATATGAATAAATAAAGAAATGGTGTTTACCTACTCAAAAAAAAAATAAATAAATAAATAATATTTATATTATATTCTAAAACTTATATAAGTTTCCTTACAAATTATTTCCTATATATTATTTTTATTTTAATATTTTAGTTTTTATTACTTAATAATTTTCTATTATAATTCTAAAAAAAAAATCTACAAGAATACAAATTTTACTATTGGTTTAAAATTATTTAATCTATTTTAGATTTAACTTATAAAAGGAGAAGTAATATTTAAAGAGTTGATCCAAGTGTTTTCTTTTACTTTATTAATTGAATTTCAGATCTTAACTTATATTATTTCTGGATTCTATAAGCTATAACCTTTCTTATTATCTGTGACAAATATTATTTTTAAAGACAAGGATATAATTCAAATATACTTTATTAATAAAAAAAAACTATCTATAAAAGTTTTTTGCAATTTAAGTTACTTGATTCAAATATTTTTTAAATTATATCCTTATTAAAATAATAATTAATTAATTATATTTCTTTTGAAGAGATATAATTAATCTGCAAAATTTTATATGTTAAATAATTTAAAGACTTATCTTTACAAATAATATCACTTAATAGAATAAAAAGAGCAAGATAAAGAGGTGTTTAATTTAATATAAATAAATTTGATATATTTTTTTTTTACTTTTACTTTGTTCTTTTCTTTATTATTTATTTTTTTTCTATATTTAAAATATAAACAAAATAGACAAAATATTTTTTTTTATAAATTTTTTAATTTTAATCCATGATTTATAGAAAGTTACAAACTATAAATTATTTAATAAAAACTTTAATATAACTTCACCTTTTATAAGAATGAAAACTCATCAGTAATACTTATAATTTTTACTTAATTAATAATATTTATCAAAATGAAAGACTTCTCTAAAGACTTAATTTGATTTTGGAAAAGTTATGTTTTCTTAAATAAATAATTTATACTTAAAATCAAGTATTATCTAAAGAATTGAATTGCTTAATTTTATTATAGGTTTTAAGGTACTAAAACAAATTCTGGCTAATAAGATTTCATTTATTTTTTAAATTATAATTCTTTAGGCAGCCTTTCAAATAAGAAAATATTTTAAATAAAGTAAGACTAATAAAGCTAATTATTAAAATTATTCACTCTTACTTTAATATTAATAAAAAAGATACAATATTTTAATAAATAATTTGTTATATATTAAAGAATTCTATTAATAAGCTTATATATTTAAAGCTAAAAAATATAAAAAAAATTTGTATCTATTAATTTTTTTTGAAATTAGTAATACTTGATAGATTAATTAAGAAATATTATTACTTATATTAATAATAAATTTTATGATAAAACATAATTCTTAATATATTTAAATATTATAGTTTATTTTTAAGTTAATTAAATTTTAAATATATTAAATGTCAATAAAAAAACTAATGTACAAATTATATATATATATTAACTAGCTTAACCTTGCTTAGCAAACTTTATTAAGATCAATATTTATATATAATCTGTTACAAAAGTCTTTGAACTGATCAGACAAATTTTAAAGTTGCACAGTTACACTGATTTGGATTGAAATTAAGTCAAAGTAGGCACGCTTGTGTACTTTTGGTTCGCCAATTATCTATCAGAATTTCAGTGAACTTCTATCGGTAGGTTTTTTTTTTATCTATATCACGAATGTCAAGCAACACAAAAATTACATATGCTAACATAATTTCAAGATTATAGGAAAATGGGATAAGAGAGGCTGCCGAAATATGGCAAATTACTAATATACTGAGATCAATCATTTTTTATAATCTTGCAAAGTTGTGCAGAACTGGAACCATGGCCCACGAAAAACGATCAGGTCATTCTAAAAAAATTAACAAGGGAGTTTCAAATTCGCTTGATCAGTATATTTCAAAGAATCCAACCATCTCCTCCAGGAAATTAGTAGGTGTAATGCTTTCAAAGGGGATTAGTGTGTCTTACAACACAATATTGCGGTATTTGGCTAGTCGTGGCTTTCGCAAGGAGCTCCTTATAGCAACACCAATGTTAACGTGAGCACAAAGAGAGAAACGCATGGAATGGGCAACGAAACATATTAACGATAATTGGAAGCACACATTTTTTTCAGACAAAACATCTGTTTGGCTCTTCAGCAACACTGTTCAGGTGTGGTTTAAAGATAAATGACCGTTTTATCATATCCCTAAGGACCGAACAAAAATTAATACATGGGGTGGGTTTTGCGCTACAGAAAAAACTAACCTTTATTACTTTAAAGAAATAATGACAGGGGAAATCTACATTGACATCATAGAAAAACATATTTTCCAGATCAAGGAGATGCTTGGGACTTGTTGATGCCTTCAGCAGGACAACGATCCCAAACATACAAGTCGGGTAGCGAAGAGTTTTTTAGAAGAAAATGTTCTGACTGTTATGGACTGACAATCCAAAGTCCTGATCTAAACCCCATAGAAAATCTATAGATGATTGTTAAGCGAAACGTGAAGATTCGACGACCGGGCGGTATTAGTCAATTGGTATGATACATGAAGAAGGAATGGGTGAAAATTCCATAAGATACTATCAAAAATTTGATAAGATCGATGAAGAGGAAATGCGAGCTTGTTATTGAGGCAGAGGGTAATAGGATTTCGTATTAAATTTTTTTAATGTAATCACTAAGGTTTTGACTATAAATAAAAAAAATTTCATATGACATGGCACAGTAGTTATTGCACAATTAATAAAAATGTTAGTCCAAAGACTTTTGTAACAGACTGTATATTTGTATATATAAATTATATTATAATATTAATTGATAAGTGTATGCTAAATTATATCGAGATTTCTTAAATATCAGCTATTACTATCAACTTTTGCTATTGGATAGAGATTGAAACTAATATGCCAAGACATTACTATTGTTAATGTCACTAGTATATAAATAAAAAAAATTGTTTCTTATTATTTTTTCATGTTTTTTATTCATTTTTTCAGCAATTTTCTCACCAGGTTCTTTTTTCTATTTGCTGTTGTTTCCTTTTTTCTTTGTTTCTTTTTATTTCTGTTTGATATATTTCATGTCTTCACTTTTTTTTATTCACTTTTCTGATATTGTTTATCTCTTTCCATTCTATGATTTCTTCATATCTTTTTTTCTATAGTTCATTAATTACTTTTGTTATTCTCTTTACAATTCTTCTATATACTTTTTTTGTTTTTTCTTTTGTAAACTAGTATATGTATCAAATTATTTCTTTGGTCAGAATTCTCTTCACAATATAGTTTCTTGTGCTCTTCAAGTTAGTAATTAATGACATTTTTGATTTTAAGTTTTCTTTTTTTTTTTCTTTGTTTTGGTTTTTTTGATATTCTTCTGTTTCTTCTTTTATTATCTTTTCTATTTATTTGTAATTTTATATTACCAATATTTGTATATCAAATGCTTTAGACTTTTTTTTTTCTTGCATTCTGGATATTTGTTTGATTTATAAATATTTGATCTTCTTTTTGCTAGCCTATCCACTATAAAGAGTTCACTATTTAATAATTTGTATCTAATTCTTCTGTATGTATGATCTTCTTGGCTTGTATACAATATATTATATATAAAATCATTTTTATTTTCCTTTATTATAATTGTTTTCAATTATTTTAAGATAATTTATTATTAGATTCTTTATCAAAATTAATCTAAAATTAACTATTATATTGAATTTTTGTTAAATTAATATATATGAATAAGTTTGCATTATTGTTTGTTATTTATTTTTTAATATGTATTTATTTGCTTAGAAAAGCTTGTTAATTTATATATATATTAAGAAATAGTATTTTATTATTTTAAAGTTTTTGTTTTCTGTTAATAATAATTAATATTAATAGATATAACTTTTTAATTAATTATCAATTTTTACTTATTTCTATATACAAAAAATCAAAATCAGTTTATCTTTATTAAAAAATTTACAATTTATAAAATATTAATTATATTTTGTACAATTTAATTATATCAAAATAATATAACAATTTATTGAATTGAAAGAGCATATAATTAGTATCCTGCATGAGTTTTAATAATTACAATTTATAATAATTTATCAAAACAAAATAATAAACATTTGAAATATATTTTAGTTATTTCACTATAACCTTACAATACAATCATATTACATAATAATAATATGTTACAAAAATTATCTAATCAAACCTATTAAGTTATATATAGCTTGCATGATATTAATATTTTAAACTACTTATTTTATATTTAGGAACTATATCTAATTTTTCGTTTGTTTTTTTTAGTAGATAGTTTCTTTTTTTTTAATCAAGATTTTTTTGAAAATATATCTACTACAATAGGTAATAGACTGATATGTATAGCCATAAATCTCATATCTTATTATTGATCATATAACATATAATATTTACTTTATCAATAAAAATTATGAGAAATGACTCATCTTAATATCAAAAAATAAAAAACAATAATTTATAATTTTAATTAATCATTAAAATTTTTTAAATTATTATATAATTTTCAAATCCCAATGTAATAATAATAGTCTCCTTTTGATAAGTTTAACAAATTTTTTTTAAGTCATTTCATTTTATATAAGAGTAATCGCGCGTAAACATGATTGATTATCTTGGATTTTAGTTAAATAAAAAATTTTTTAACAGACCCTATACAGTATGTAAAAAGATTCGATTATTGTTTTTTTTTAAAGAAAAGAGAAATACAGTATATTTCTTAATTTCAATATACAAAGTATATGATAGTTCAATTTTAATATAAAATAATAATATAAATAAATATATGCGGTTAAAATAAATAAATAATATCAACCAACGCATATAAATAACATACTGTATGTGTTAACCTCGAATTTAAACCATTATACATCGCTCGTGAAGTAGTTTCACAAGGAAACTCATAGCAGAGCCGTTCACTTGAACCGGTACCTATTTCTGCACGAAAAAGTATTTCGTGATAAATTATTTTCATTATTATAAAGGGAGAGAAAAAAAAGATTGTAAAAGGAAATTATTTCACGTTATTAAACATAAACGAAATTTTACCACTTATATCGATAGATCCGCAGTATTTAGTAAGAACGCACTGAGATTACCACGAGAAAGAGAAACCTTTATGTGCCTTTAATAATAGTATATTACGCCTACCTATTTAATTCTATATAATATATAATTCCGTTGCAAATCTGTTACCAAGTTTTCGTCCTAATCCTGGAAACTTTCTCACGCTTAATTAAATCCGACAATATTATTCTATTACCCTTGAAACCGCCTTAATCGTGCCCTCCTAATTTAGACTACGGCGCTAGGTCTCGCATCCGCGAACTGTGTCCTGCAGCACCGATCAGTGCGATCCTAGTGTGAGACTAAATATAGTGTTCCGCGGCCGTGATTATATGATGTGATTATGAAAACTCTTTTCTAGTAAGGCAATGCAGCAAGAAAGACCAATATTTAATTATCTTTTCGAGCTATTCAGTACTTTATTGAAAATGTTAATTCCGAATAGGAATCATGATTATTTACAACGTATATTTATGATCGAAAAAAAAAAAATTTTTTTTTTCATGGTTGTTTGAATAAAGATATGTCCGACATTTTACATGAAGTGTCTGAAGCAATAAAATTTTTAGAAATTTCCGGGAATTATCGCAGTAACGGATTCACGCTTTCCGGTTATGAGTAACTTTTTATTCTTCTTTCGATACCTTCTCTTCTGAGATAAAACCTTTTTTCGCAGCTAAAGATCTGCCTTTCTCAACGACACCTTTAGTGTGATGTTTAAGGGTTCCGGCAGCACTGTATAACAATATTTAAATTCGTCAAATGCGGAATAATTAAAACATTTTTGTTTGTTAATAAAAAAAGATCACTAACCGATCCCAGTTGGCATTAAAGATCTCTCGTGCTTTTCCAAGTTTCTCATCAACAAGTACATTGTGACGTTTGTATGCCGGAGGGATTGTAAACCCGAAAATAAGAGCTATCAGAGTAGGACGGGTTAGAAGATGCACGTTACATTCTTTCCATGGATTCTAGATTATCGATCGCATTATGTCAATGATAACAGCATTTGATGTCAAAATTTTATCTTACAAATACCTGATTTCTCCCGATTACTACACATGAAGTGTTCCTCCATAAATATAGTATAGTATTTGCTATGTTCGTATCTCTAAATAACCTTCACTTGATACCAAACAAAAAATAAGAAAAAGGGTGGACGTTTTATAATTTTTTAGAGCAAAGAAATACGAGACATTGAAATTTTACCACTCTTCGAAGGCAAGGTTCGCCCATGGATCTGTCAACTTCGAAACATAGCATTGGAACTTCTTTATTGATATATATCGTTTTATCACATACACTAGGTTATTACCAGATCTAGGAGGGAAAACGACAGTAAAAATATATCTACATTATCACTGAAATTAGGTTCGTGGACTTCATTCGAGTAAAGTCGCGAGATACATTTTGAGCTGGAACGGCCCGTGAGAGACCGTAATTTTGTTATTGACATCGAATGTCGATTACGTAATAGATAAAACCAGTTAAATATTAACTTATCGATCAAATCCGACTTACAGTATACAGTATATAGTGTTTAATAAAAAGTCACATTTCCAACACCAGACTATTATTAATTAATTAACGGTTCGAGTTAACGTGTCATCGTGTGATCCAGCAGAAAAATCACTTTTGGTCGTATAACAATTGCCTAACAACCGGTTTTTCTTTGTTTACGTTTATTGCAAGAAATAATGCCAATCGAGAATAAAGGAATGACGAAATCCGTCGTTCATTTTCGATCAGAGGACTCGATTACCACACGTAATTCTGAAGTTTCACCGAAACGAAGAATAGTGGCTTTGTCTTGTTGACATATGATAAAGAAAGAGAAATTTTTCAATGTTCTTTTTTCACCTTGTGCTGCATGCAGTTTTCTGCCTCAATTCCTGTCCGGTTTGTTTTCTTACCAAATCCTCATATGCCACGTCCCTCCATCTCAAATGAAAATTTTTTCCTGATAGGAAAAATTCTTTGTGCCAGATCAATTTGAGCAACATAGAGCATGTGAAGATATACAGGGTCCATTTCGACACACCACAATTTTTTTTTTTGGACGAAGGGTGAAATTGAGGTCAAATCAAGATTAAACAACGCTTTTAATTTTTCAGACAATGCGTGGAGATTTGTGATTATTCTTTTTGCTTATCATCATTTATCTTCCTCAGCGGAGGGTGAGGTGCGCGTCATATCATTAGTTGAAAAAGTTTTTAAAGCTTATTTACATCATTATTACTGCACCTGAAAGACGTACAATATAATGACATAAGTTACTTTATTAAGTAAGAGTATATCTCTTCATTATGCCATCAAGGAGTTGATCATAATAGTTACTAATATTTCCTCTTTAGTCCAAAATTTTCTCAATAAATCCTCGTATAGGCATTTCAAGGCATTTTTCATTCCTTCACTTTTCAATTAGGCACGAGTTACACTTCAAAAGTAAGTTCATATTTGGCGTTATTTTGTCTTGGGAAAAAAATGAAATCCAATAAAAAAATAATGAAAAAAAATAATATATATTGCCACCAAACTGTTTTTTCTCGCATTAAAAAATTTGAGAATACATTATTAAAACTTGAAGAAATCAAAATATCTTTAAATCGTATTGAAAAAAAAAATATACTGTTATAATTATAGCCATGTCGGAAACAGAATTTCAAGAAAAAAAAGTAGAAAATGTAACGTCTGATTCACCAGTTAGTGCTGATAGCCCAACGCTACCACTTCCCCCTCCGCAACAACCTTCTTCTGAGAATAATGAACTTAAAATAAAGCATACATCCAAGGAACCGCAAGAAAAGAGTGAAGAAACCAAGGCCTCATCAAAAAGAAGAAAGGAAGTTAACAGTATGCGATTCTCAATTTTTTTTATTAATTCTGCAGCATGATATAAGAAAGAAAAATCGCTGATTTTTTATCTCGTTACGTGATATTTAGATCCATTTGGATTTGTTGTCCCCCGAGGTAAACTTTATCGCATCCATCAGATCTTGAAATATCTTGCATCGTGACAAAATTTTTAATAATAAAATAATAATAATAAAACAGCGAGAAGTTATGTTCATTGGGAAGATCCAACGTATTCAGGAGCAGTTCTAGGGTTGGGTCTATTACTTGTTATCTTTACCTCTCAAGTTTCTTTGTTCAACACCTTCTGTGCATTGGCCGTTATCGTGTTGTCCGCAAATTGGATATATGTACTAGGCAGGAAACAATTCCAGGTTCTACTCAACAAAGAGAATGTCAGTCCATATGAGTAAGTAAATGTGATGTGATTATATAGCATTGAATAATTAATTATTCTTATGCGATATATCCGTTTATCCTTAGACATTGGTTTGAGGAAAAACCGTGGTACATTGAACGTTCTACAGTTGAAAAATATCTTGATACAGCTGTTGAGGGTATCAACTTTATACTACAAGAAAGTCAAAAGATCGTTCTAGTTGACGATCCAATGAGAACTCTAAAGGTATATTTTTGTTCATTTCATTGTTAGCTAAACGTACTGAGCTTATGTTTTTCATTATCTTGTTATAAATAGTATATCTTTTTGTTCTACCTTGCATGGACAGTCGGAGGATGGTTTAGTCTCCACACCATAACAGCGATTGGTAATTTTATCATTAGAATTTCAATTTGTGTGAAGTTTTCATTATAACTTATCTTCTAACCCGCCCGACTCTGATAGCTCTTATTTTCGGGTTTACTATCCCTCCGGCATACCAACGTCACAATGTACTTGTTGATGAGAAACTTGGAAAAGCACGAGAGATCTTTAATGCCAACTGGGAACGGTTAGTGATCTTTTTTTATTAATAAAAATGTTTAATCATTCCGCATTTGACTAATTTAAATATTGTTATACAGTGCTACCGGAACCCTTAAACATCATACTAAAGGTGCCGTTGAGAAAGGCAGATCTTTCGCTGCTGAAAAAGGTTGGGTCTCAAAGGACGTATCGAAAGAAGAATAAAAAGTTATCCATGACCGGAAAGCGTGAATCCGTTACGGCGGAAATTCCTGAAATTTATAAAAATTTATTGCTTCAGACACTTCATGTAAAATGTCGGACATATCTTTATTCAAACGACCATGAAATAAATATACGTTGTAAATAATCATGATTCCTATTCGGAATTAACATTTTCAATAAAGTACTGAATAGCTCGAAAAGATAATTAAATATTGGTCTTTCTTGTTGCATTGTCATACTGGAAAAAGGCTTTTCATAATTACATCATATGACCTCGGCCGCGGAACACTATATTTGGTCACACACTACGATCACGCTGATCGGTGCCGCAAGACACGGTTCGCGGATGCGAGACCTAGCGCCGTAGTCTTAATTAGGAGGGCATGGTCAAGGCGGTTTCAAGGGTAATAGAGTAATATTGTCGGATTTAATTAAGCGTGAGAAAGTTACCAGGATTAGGTCGAAAACTTGATAACAGACTTGCAACGGAATTATATATTATATAAAATTAAATAGATGGGCGTAATATGCTATTATTAAAGACATCTTATACACACACTTTCTCTTTCTCGTGGTAATCTCATAGTGCGTTCTTACTGAATGCTGCGGATCTAACGATATACAGTAAGTGATAAATTTTCGTTTATGTTTAATAACGTGAAATAAATTCCTTTTACAATCTTTTTTTTCTCTTCCTTTATAATAATGAAAATAATTTATCACGAAATTTTTTACCGTGCAGAAATAGGTACCGGTTCAAGTGAACGGTTCTACTATGTTTCCTTGTGAATCTACTTCACGAGCGATGGTAATGGTTTAATTCGAGGTTAACAAATACTGTATGTTGTTTCTTATTTCGATGCATTGGTTGATATTATTTATTTTAACCGCATATATTTATATATGACAAAATGCAATATATTATTATTTTATAAAATTTTAAATATTAAAATTAAACTATTCACGGTATTGTATATTAAATTAAGAAATTGAGTTATTATCATTTTTATATACTGTACATAGTCTGTTAAAAAAAAAAATTTTTTTTTTTTTAATTAAATGACATAAAAAAACACTGCTAAAAATTATCAAAAAATATTATTAAATTAAAGATTTGAAAATAAGTAATAATTTAAAAAATCAATGATTTTGATTTTACTAATAATTAAGAAAAGTTATAAATTATTTTTAGATTGTTTTTAATATCTTGCATATATAACTTTTATAAATTTTTAGATATTAAAAAATAATAATTATAATTATAATAATTTAAAATTAATTTAATAATAACTTTTTTAACCCTATAAATTATTTTTTTTAACAAAGTTATAATAATTTTTGATTTTAGTTTTTTTTATTTTTTTATTATATATATTTTGTTTAAAAAGTTTTTGACCAAATATTTTTTATAATAAATAAATTATTTATTTATATAATTGATATATTGAAAAAACTTTAAAAATATTTTTTTAAAATATAAAAGTTTTTTTTTTAATACTTTAATAATAAATTTATCTTAAATTTAAATTTTTAATACTTTATATACTGTAAAAGAGTTTACATTTTAAATGAAATATATTTTTAGAAGATAAAAATTTTATTAATAATTTAAATTATCTAATTAAAGTTTAATTTTGATTGCTACTTATAAAAAAAATTATATAAAAAATTATTATAGAAATTAATTTTAATTATTTTAATTATCTGTTATTATTAATTCTTAGAATATATTATTAGTATAATATAATTTTATTATTATTATTATATATGACTCTAATATTTTACTTGAATTTTAATTTAATATTATATTAATACTTGCTAAACTTGCTTAACTTAATAATTTTTATTTAATTTTTTATTAGCTATAACCAATAACTTTATTTTATTTGATTTATAGTGGTATTATAAAGTTTTAAAAAAATTTTTGAGTAACAATTATCTAACATAATTTCGTAACCACAAAAGATAAGTGAATTTTCAACAAATATAATAATATTTTTTTTATTTAACAATAATCTACCCATTCCTATCCTCTTATATATAATGTCTTTGGCAAGAAATAATGATATAAAATAGTCTTTTTAACAAAAAACCAGTAATGTGAAGCAATTTGTCTTTTGTGAAGTAAAGGCATTTGCTTCACAAGAGAAATTCAATAATATACAAACATTAATCTCTTTATAATTTATTACAACCTAAAAAAATTAAAAGAGACAAGTAATATGGCTTGGCAAAGGATCTCAATTATCCAAAAAAAATCAATTCAAGTATAATACATGCAATCAGTCAGTTTATTAAACAAACACCTACAATATTAGTAAGTGAGTTGATAAGTAAACTTTTAGAAAAAAGTATAATACTTGGAAAAGAAATGGTTTGAAAGCACCTTTTGGCCAATGGTTACAAGAATTCCCTTCTCCTCGCAATATCTATACTTACAAAGAAGCATAAAAAGAAGTGAATTGAATAGACCCAAGAATATCTTCATAATAATTGGTTCTGCACCTTTTTTTTTAACGAAACTTTATTCCAACTGTTTAAGAACATTATTACTCAGTAATACAAAAACAGTCATCCAGTCCATCGCATTTCTAAAAACTGACAAAAAATTCATATGTGAGATGCATTTAGTCTGCAGGATAAGATTAGCATTTATTGTTTTGTATAAAAAATAGATGCTGTGTTCTATATTGAAATTCTAAAAAACCAAATTCCAGAGATTAAAAAAATAATGAATAATGATTGACAGCTTCAGCAGAATAATGATCCTAAGCATACAAGCCACCTAGTCAAAGATTTTCTCAATAAAATGATTCTGTGCCTTATCAATTGGCTGTCGAACAATTCAAACCTTAATCCCATTAAAAATTTATAAGAATTATTAAAAAAATTTTAGAAAAACAAAAACCAAAAAATTTAGATGAATTACAAAAGTTTATGGTCAAAGAATGGAGAAAAGTTCCAAAAAATACCTATAAAAATTTAATTAACTTGATACAAGAGAGATATAGAGTGATAATTGACACAAATAGTAAAAGAATTAACTATTAACAATACCTGTCATTTAATTTCATGGTTCTAATAAATCAAATAAATCATATTATGTTATTATTAAATTATTGGCTATTGTGCAAATGATTATCAAAAAATTTTTAAAATTTTATGGTACCACTATATATATTTAAGTTTTATAAAATACCAATATTAAAATATATCTCAAAATATCAAATTGAAATATATTGACTTAAAATTTATCTTTTTTAAATTGTATTATATAATCTATTATATTAATTTAAATTTGTAAGGTTTTTATTACAATTAAATTAAGTTTACTTTTAGATAATTTTTTTGTTTTAATTTGTTTTCAATTTTACAATTGTTAGAAAAATTAAAAATTTTATTTTATATAACTTTATTAAATTTTAAAAAAAATCTAATTAATTAAATATAATATATATTGAAAATTAATTAATTAATCTTAATACAGTAGATAGACAAAAGTATTCGGACACATAATTTGTAATACAATAATACAATAACTAATGAAAAAGTTTAATTTAATGTTCTAAGTAAAATAATTTAATACATT